>CM038669.1:150035968-150276817 GCA_021605145.1 Aegilops bicornis
AATTACCTATTACTTACCCGGATTCGAGCTCTCCGGGAGCATTCGCAGATCTTCCCGTAGTGTGTCCGATGCTGCGCATTCTCTACCGCGCCAAGGAGGGGAGCTCAACGGAGAAGGTGTTCTGGTCTCAATATGCCGAGGCGGACATCCGGTGCCCCTAAGCGACCAGTGAAGCAATGGTCGAGCTCCACAAGGTCGCCGAACAGGCCATGAAGGGCCTCATAGTTCGGCTGTGGCCATTAGAAGCTATGCATGGGAGCTACTTTGGGCTAGTGCGGCAGCTGGTGGACGCCTGTCCCAGGATTGAAGTCATCAAGCGCTCCTTCTGCATTGAAGGTGTCCGTCGGGCAAGCTGGATGCGGAGAATCTTGTGACGGACGGGCCACCGAAGGGCAAGGAGCATCGCACGCCTGAAATGTACTATGAGGGCCTCCTGAAGGGTGCCCGCCGAATAGCTGATGAGTGCTCCAAAGATGTAATTTGTGAATAGACTCGCATTTGTTATCTTGTACGCTGAAAACTTGTTCATATGCGCTAAACAATGCTTGTTAATTTAAAATATTACCTTCTGTGCGGTCGTTTATCAAATTTGAGAGATGGCAAGTCGTTGGCTTCAGCCCCCATGCCACTAGTGCTGGGGTGTTCGGGATAAACTTGAGCACTCTTGTTCCCATTCTTGGGTCCATCTATGGAGGCGCTCAACACAACGAACAAGGCAAACCGGACTTATAATGCTTGAACACTCTCACTTAGTCATAGAATTCTATAATTTTAAATTTCGTGAAGCCCCTAGTATTCGGAATACCGAGTTCGGGGCGCTATCCACGCCTTGGCCGGACAACTCCGGTTCCTCGCTCTAAGCGGCATAAGTCTTTAGGGACCCGGAAAAACCTCTCGAACAGCGACCGGCTCTCGCCCTATCATGACGGTCAGTTTTAGCTTTCTCCACTGAGGTGCTCGACCCAGCTCAACTAGGGCACAATCGCAGTGGTTCTCCCGGTGCTACCTTAGCCGATATAACGGAACGTAAGGTACCAAAGCACGGAGCCGGGCAAACCCAACTATTGACACAAGACATGATTCGGAGCCGATTCATATAATGCTATAAGTTCGGGGTGCCGCACTTGTGAAAGTGTTCGGACTTATCACACCATAATTTTGGGGTACTTAAGCCCCTGGTGTATTGGTCGTACCAAAGTGTACAGGTGCGACATGTCATGAAATGAACATATATATAGATAAAGAAAAGAGTGCAATAATAAGCAAAAGCCATGTATTGTTTATTCAAAAAGGTACTGCAATGAAAGCGAGCGATACAAATAGTCACGATAAGCAAGGGATTGGACTATCTAACATGTCCCCCTCGAGGGTAAGCTGCGGATGGTATGTAAAACAGGTATAATGCTCGTAATAGAGACCACACAGGCACTCGGCGTAGCTTTACGCTTCCTGGCTGTTGCATCGTGAGTTCGGTGATTCTAGTGCGGACGGGGCTTCGGAAAAGCGGAGTCCTGAAAGTGAGGAAAAGGAAAAAGAAAAAGAATGACACAATCGGGGCCCACAGTGCGGTCGAGCCGCATTCTTGGCGTGCCGTGGTCGTGCCCCTCCCCATATGCCCATGGTATCTCCGGGCGTAATTATGTGCAGCGTAATACTAGCTTCGCAATTTCGCTGGGGCTGGGGTTGGGGCGGATTACTCTGGCGTGCTTGAATCATGCCAGCGGTCTTGTTGTAGGTTACTCCGGTAGCTTGATGGTGTCCGGACGCTTAGTGGCGGACTCGAGAATTGCTGCGAGAGGCTGCTTTGTACCTCCGCCCGCGAGGGCCGCCGTGTGCTCCTTCGTTAGGAGAAGGCGTTCGGTGTTTCCATTGACCGTTATTACTCCTCGAGGGCTGGCATCTTGAGCTTGAGGTATGCGTGGTGCGGCACCGCATTGAACTTTACCGTCAAATGCGGTTCGTCCGAAAGCGATGCATGATAGCTGCTGCGGGCGAGGGCGATGTCGAAGATTAACTCTTCGCCGGAAGTTATCCGGGATCCGAAGACCACTTGAGTGTAACCGAGCCCGTACAACTGGCCTCTACACCCGGTATGACGCCTTTAAAGGTCGTCTTTGTAGGTTTAATCCTTGAGGGGTCTATGCCTATTTTGCGCACTGTATCCTGATAAAGCAGGTTCAGGCTGCTACCGCCGTCCATCAGGACTCTGGTAAGGTGAAATCCGTCGATAATTGGGTCAACGACCAATGCGGCGAAACCGCCGGGACGAATGCTAGTGGTCTGGTCCCTTCGATCGAAGTTGATCGGGCAGGAAGACCATGGGTTGAACTTCGGGGCGACTGGCTCCATCGCATATATGTCCCTTAGTGCATGCTTCCGCTCTCTTTTGGGTATATGGGTTGCGTATATCATGTTCACCATCCGCACTTGTGTGGTAAAACCCTTCTGTCCTCTATTGTTCAGTGGCCGGGGCTCTTCCTCGTCACCGCTATGCAGCCCCTTGTCGTTGAGTTCAGCACTTGAACTTGCTCGCTTGTTTGAACACCCAACAATCCCTGTTGGTGTGATTGGCTGATTTTCGGGGGTGCCATGTATCTGGCACAAGCGATCGAGTATTCGGTCCAAGTTGGACGGGCCCTAGGTATTTCTTTTGAATGGCTTCTTCCGCTGACCGGGTTTAGAGCCTCTGAATCCGGCATTGACGGTTGTATCTTCAGCATTATCATCACTAATGCGGCGCTTGTTCTTGTTGCGACGTGACATGCCATTGATGTCCTTGGTATCCGAACTATCAGGGTGTTTGGCCAAGTTGTTGCTTCGGGCTAGCCAGCTGTCCTCTCCGGCACAAAAGCGGGTCATGAGTGTTGTGAGGGCTTCCATGGATTTCGGTTTTCCTGCCCTAGGTGGCGGGCAAGCCACTCGTCGCGGATGTTATGTTTGAAGGCTGCAAGGGCCTCTACATCCGGCCAGTCAACGATTTGATTTTTCTTTGTGAGGAACCGTGTCCAGAATTGTCTGGCCGATTCTTCTGGCTGCTGAATTATGTGGCTAAGGTCATCGGCGTCTAGTGGTCGCACATATGTGCCCTGGAAGTTATCAAGGAATGCGGCTTCCAGGTCCTCCCAACAACCAATTGATTTTGCTGGCAAGTTGTTGAGCCAATGCCGAGCTGGTCCTTTAAGCTTGAGTGGGAGGTATTTGATGGCATGTAGATCATCACCGCGGGCCATGTGGATATGGAGGAGATAGTCCTCGATCCAGACCGCAGGATCTGTGGTACCATCGTATGATTCGATGTTTACGGGTTTGAAGCCCTCCGGGATTTGATGATCCATTACTTCATCTGTGAAGCATAGTGTGTGTGCGGCGCCTCTGTATTGGGCTATATCACGACGTAGCTCATATGAGCTTTGTCTACTGTGTTCGGCCCGGCCGGGTTTGCTGTATCCGGCGCAACGGTAATCATCCCACGTCGTTGGGCGCCCACGCGATCCGTAGATCGATCTTGTATGTTTTGCCTTATCCTCCAGTATATCTCGCAAGTCCGGCGCGTTTTCCCGTGCCTTGGTACTTTTTGAGCGGCGTCGGGGTGTGGCTTGAGCGGAGGGCCGAGAGGCTTCTCTGTCACCGCACGGGTGGCTTGATCTGCCATGTCGTCTTGTTGGTGACTTGGGTGCTTCCTCCTCTGATCGAGGCAACGGCCTTCGTTTGGGGTAGCTTTTGGAGGGGCGTTCGAGTTCATACTCTTCGGCTGCAAGGACTTCGGTCCATCTGTCAGCTAGCAGGTCTTGGTCTGCTCTAAGCTGTTGCTTTTTCTTGAGGCTGCTTGTCGTGGCCATAAGCCTGCGTTTGAAAGCGCTCCTATTCGCGGGATCCTCGTGCACGACAAATTAAATGCGTCGTCGAGGCTTGCCTCATCTTCGGAGAGGCGCATAATTATTGTCCTCGACCTCTCTTTCGCCACACTATCGTGCGGACTTGCTTCTCCCTCCTCCCCGCGCCGAGTCCTGCTGGAGGGGTTGTCTTTAACCTTGTCCGGTGTTATTATCTCCCGTGCGGAATCACCGTTTTCTTTGTGGCGGGATTTAGAGCGGCGCCGCGACGCCGTCGGCGGTTGCTTTTTGGAGGGGTCATCCTCCGTTGTTCCATCGCCGTTCCCATCTTTTGGGATATCCACCATGTATATGTCGTATGACGAGGTGGCCTTCAAGTGCCCTGTAGGCGCTGGGTCTTGGTCATCTCCGGCATCGTTGTCCATACCGTCGATGTCTTCGTAGTCGAAGTCGAGCATGTCGGTTAAATCATCGACAGTGGCTACAAAGTGGGTGGTGGGTGGGCGTTGAATTTCGTCGTCCGTATCCCAACCTTCCTGTCCGTAGTCCGGCCATGGCTCTCCAGATAAAGAGAGAGACTTTAGTGAATTCAGGATGTCGCCAAAGGGCGAGTGCTGAAAGATGTTCGCGGCAGTGAACTCCATAACCGGCGCCCAATCGGATTCGATTGGCAGGGGCTCGGAGAGTTCGGAGTCCGGCACCCTGGAGTCAAGGTCTTCGCAAAGGACAGGGATGGAGTTCGGCTCAATCACCGTAGAGATCATAGCCCCCAAGGCGGTGTCCAACCACTCGTCCTCGATCAGGGAATCCGGCTCTGGATTAAGGGTCGGGCCGGATCTTTGGTGCGGCCTCGAGGCCTTTGACCGGATCTGAGCTAGATGATGCCCATCGAGACCGACGACACGCTTAGCTGCGGCTCGAATCCGTCGAAGATCAAGTCTCCACGGATATCGGCCGTATAGTTCAAACTTCAAATCTGACCTGATGGCGGGCGTAGCTTCGATCTGCTCGGATGGCTGCCGAATTGGCCCGTAGTGCAAAGCCGCCGAATCTGAAGATCTGTCCGGGAGAAAAGTCTCACCACGGACCGCGTCGTTCTTGATGATCGAAGGATCCATCGGGCCTATCGGTGACGACACGGAAGGAACTCTCAATGAAAGCACCAATGTCGGTGTCAAAACCGGCGGATCTTGGGTAGGGGGTCCCGAATCAGCGTCTAGGCGGATGGTAACAGGAGACAAGGGACACGATGTTTTTACCCGAGTTCGGGCCCTCTCGATGGAGGTAATACCCTACTCCTGCTTGATTAATATTGATGATATGGGTAGTACAAGAGTAGATCTACCACGAGATCAAGGAGGCTAAACCCTAGAAGCTAGCCTATGGTATGATTGTTGTTCGATCCTACGGACTAAAACCCTCCGGTTTATATAGACACCGGATAGGTTAGGGTTACACAGTCGATTACAATGGTAGGAGATCTACATATACGTATCGCCAAGCTTGCCTTCCACGCCAAGGAAAGTCCCATCCGGACACTGGACGAAGTCTTCAATCTTGTATCTTCATAGTCTTGGAGTCCGGACGTGATGATAGTTCGGCTATCCGGACACCCCCTAGTCCAGGACTCCCTCAGTAAGAACAATGATAATGTTGTTAGAGTTATGACCAGAGGTGGTAAAATGACACAGGAACCTTTGTATCCTGAGGGCCATCCTAAGAGAGTTGAGCAAGATTCTCAGAGAACTAATACTGATGCACCTAATCCTAGTAATAAAAAGAAAAAGAAAATTGATAGGACTTTGCATGCTTCTAGTGAACTTGTTGTAGACACACGTCAGAATCCTAATAATATTTCAATTTCTGATGCTAAGACACAATCTGGTGATGAACATGAACCTAGTGATAATGTTAATGATGATGTTCATGTTGATGCTTAACCTAGTAATGATAATGATGTAGAGACTGAACCTGCTGTTGATCTTGATAACCCACAATCAAAGAATCAACGTTATGATAAGAGAGACTTCATTGCTAGAAAACATGGTAAAGAAAGAGAACCATGGGTCTAGAAACCCATGACCTTTCCCCCTAAATCATCCAAGAAAAAGGATGATGAGGATTTTGAGTGCCTTGCTGAATTGATTAGACCTATCTTTTTGCGTATGCTTTTCACTGATATGCTTAAAATGCCCCCTTATGCTAAGTATATGAAAGATATTGTTACTAATAAAAGAAAGATACCGGAAGCTGAAATTTCCACCATGCTTGCTAATTATACTTTTAAGGGTGGAATACCAAAGAAACTTGGAGATCCAGGAGTACCAACTATGCCATGCTCCATTAAAAGGAACTATATTAAAACTGCTTTATGTGATCTTGGAGCCGGTGTTAGTGTTATGCCTTTCTATTTATATCGTAGACTTGAATCGAATAAGTTGACTCCTAATTAAATCTCTTTGCAAATGTTGATAAATAAACTGATATACCCATCGGTACTTGTGAGGATGTGCTTGTTGTGGTTACAAATGTGACTATCTTAACGGACTTTGTTATTCTTGATATTCTTGAGGACGACAGTATGTCGATCATCCTTGGTAGACCCTTTTTTAATACTGCAGGGGTTGTTATTGATTAAAACAAAGGCAATATAACTTTTCATGTTAATGGTAATGAGCATATGGTACACTTTCCAAAGAAACAACCTCAAGTTCATAGTATCAATTCTATTGGAAAAATTTCAACTATTACTACTGGAGGTTTTGAATTCCCTCTTCCTACTGTCAAAAAGAAATATGATATTCTTATTGTTGGGGACATGCATATCCCCATTGAGGTAACCTAGTGTCATTCGAAAATTCTCTGGTTTCATGTCATTCGGAAGAAGTTTGTTAATAAGACTTGATCAACCTTGTTAACGGATTCCTTTTGATGAGCATGAGATGGATGAATTTAGAGGGAACAACTCTCTGTACCTATCTTTTAATTTCTGTTATTTAGATTAAATAAAGCAAAAATAGTATTTTCTGCATGTTCTCTGAATTATCCATGCATTAAAAATGTCCCGAAAATAAAAGTTCTCCAAATGCCCTGAAAATTTAGTATGATTTTTTATAGAATATTTTAGAATTTATGGCACTAAAAACACAGCAGGGGGCCTCACCAGTGGGCCACAAGGGTGGAGGGTGCGGCCTACCCCTTGGGAGCGCCCCCTACCTTGTGGATCCCATGTGGGTCCTCTCCACTTATTCCACCACCCATCCACTTCGTCTTCCTCCAGAAAAATCATCCCATAGCTCAATCCCGTGTTCTTGCTCATTTTGTTGCCATTTTTTATCTCCTTGCTCAAAGCTCCATTCACAAAACTGCTTTGGGGGATTTTTCTTCGGTATGTGGCTCCTCCAATGGTCCAATTAGTTTTTGTTCTAGTGCTTTATTCATTGCAAATTTTTGCTGCTGTGGTGACCTTGTTCTTGAGCTTGCATATCAAATTTATATGGTCCAAATTAGTATTTTTGATGAATGATAGAGCCCCTAGGCACTTGTAGGAGTAGATGCTATCAATCTTGTTGAGTTTAGTTCACTTTTATTTTGATTCACTAAAATTTTCAGAAATTTTCAGAGGAAGAAAATGATGAGGAGGTTGTTGAGAGGTTCCTCGAGCCGTGGTTCGAAGGAAAAGGAAAATGAGGAGAAGGAGAAGCCCAAGTACAATCTTTCTCGCTCCGCGGAGATTCCGCCGTGTGAATGGCCATGTGATGCATTCTTGGAGGCGGTCGGAATTTATGAAGATTTTTATTATCTGGCTGGGAATGCAGGCATCACCGACTTCCTCCACGACCAGTGTGATCAATATCTCCTACTCACTAATACTTTTGTGCAAAATTTTCATTTTCATGCTAGGAGATCACCACCCATGGTAGACTTTTACTTATATGATGAGTACAAGGAAATGACGCTCTATGAATTTTGTGAGGTTTGTAAATTACTTTATGAGGGTAGCATCGAGGAACCACGTCCTAGTGATGTGGAAGATTTTATTGATGAAGTCACCGTAGGGGAAAGGAGAAGGGTGTCGGAAGCCAGAGTGGCTAGTTTACATTTTCCTGCTTTGTGCTATTACTCATTATTTGCTGGGAGATGTTTAATTGGTCACGGGGAGAGTGGAGGCCTTAGTGCTCCTGACCTTTCTATTTTGCGCCATGCTTTACTTCGTGATAGAACTTTTAGTTTAGGCACTATGGTTGTTAAACGGTTGAGTTTAAACCGTACAAAGGGTCCTATCTTCGGAGGTATCTATGCCTCCCGCCTTGCTAGACGCTTTGAGATACCCATTAGGTACAATGAGAAAGAGGAGAAACTACTACCCACTATATAATTAGATTATGATAGCATGGTGGCACATAAGTTTATTCGCTATGATGAGGAAAAGAAACTCATTTATAACTTGATATTTAGAGAGGATATTTTTCATATTATTACCTTGCCTGCACCTACTTTGTTCGATATTCATTCAGGCAGGTACTTCGTTTTTCCCATGGACATTCATGCATACTGAGAGGGACACGATCCCTGGTTCCTGAGCGAGAGCCATCACCTGACC
Organism: Aegilops bicornis; assembly: GCA_021605145.1. NCBI lineage: Eukaryota > Viridiplantae > Streptophyta > Magnoliopsida > Poales > Poaceae > Aegilops > Aegilops bicornis. The sequence goes on from CM038669.1 coordinate 150,044,405, forward strand.
CATATCAGGAGTCTATTTATAAGTGGGAGCCACAAGAGCTTGCTAACTAGTGGAACCCTCAGGATCCTCCTCAGTACACCGGAGAGGGCTACTTTGATCCATGGGCGTAAACCAACTTAGGCCAAAAGCCTAAGCTTGGGGGAGTACATATTTCTCACCGACATCACATTCATGTTCACACACTCATTTCAGTTGTCGGTGTTCATACTTTTTCATTGTATTATCCACCCTAGTTTATTTCTTTTTTCCGTCTCCTTCTTGTATATTTGAAAAACCTTAGAAAAAAAATTTAGTTGTAGTTAGTTTACTTTCTAAGCATGCTTAGTTGTAGTATTAAAAGAAAACCCAAAAAGATTTCTCGTTCTTCTTTTGCTTGTTGGGAGCTTTCCCGTGTAAATAGTTTTTCTCGTTCTTCTTTTACTTTCTACAGAAAAACAAAAACTTCAAAAACATTTCAGTGTGTTTCTTTGAAATTCTTTTCTTTTCTTCAGGGGTCGAGAGGAGAAGACCACGATGAAAATGTCGAATGGCTCTCATATGAATTATTGTTGATCTAACAAAGAGCCCATATTACTTTTTATTCTCCTTTGACACATCTCCATATGAGATCCAATCACTTGTAGGGAAATGCAAGAGACCTCAGTTGTGATGATGCACTACGTCCATAGCTGGGACTTTGTGTATGTTCTCGAAATGCGTTTGTCGAGTGCTCATTAAGAAAGTTTCTATACAAGTTTTTGAACGAACTCCTTAAGAAAAGTTCTCCAAAAGTTCCCTGTGAAAGAATCCTTTGACGCATCTGATCGTCACAAATGTTTTGACTACTTGTGGAGCCAAAACAGACTCTGTATGAGTTAGATATCCATGTTTCGGTTAACACTGCGCAAAACTGATTCCGAACGACAGTTACAGGCTAGTTCTTGTGTAGTGGCATTCGATTTTTCCATTCTATTTCACTAAACATCTCCATATGAGATCCAATTAGTTGTAGGGAAATGCTATAGACCTCAGTTATGATGATGCACTAGGTCCATAGCTGGGACTTTGTGTATGTTCTCGAAATGCGTTTATCGAGTGCTCATTAAGAAAGTTTCTATACAAGTTTCTGGACAAACTCCTTAAGAAAAGTTCTCCAAAAGCTCCTTGTGCAAGAATCCTTGGAAGCATCTGGTCGTCACCAACGTTTTGACTACTTGTGGAGCCAAAACGGACTCCGTATGAGTCAGATATCCATGTTTCAGTTAACACAATGCAAAACTGATTCCGAGCGACAGTTACAGACTAGTTCTTGTGCAGTTGCATTCAATTTTTTCCATTCTACTTCACTAAACATCTCCATATGAGATCCAATTACTTGTAGGGAAGTGCAAGAGACCTCATTTATGATGATGCACTAGGTCCATAGCTGGGACTTTGTGTATGTTCTTGAAATGCGTTTGTCGAGTGCTCATTAAGAAAGTTTCTATACAAGTCGCTGAACGAACTCCGTAAGAAAAGTTCTCCAAAAGTTCCCTGTGAAAGAATCCTTTGAAGCATTTGGTCGTCACAAGCGTTTTGACTACTTGTGGAGCCAAAACGGACACTGTATGAGTCAGATATCCATGTTTCAGTTAACACTACGCAAAACTCATTCCGAGCAGCGATTCTGAGACTAGTTCTTGTGTAGTTTCACTTGATTTTTTCCATTATAGTTCACTAAACATATCCATATGAGATCCAATTACTTGTAGGGAAATGCAAGAGAAATTAGTTATGATGATGCACTAGGTCCATAGCTGGGACTTTGTGTATGTTCTGGAAATGCGTTTGCCGAGTGCTTATTAAGAAAGTTTCTATACAAGTTTCTGAATGAACTCCTTAAGAAAAGTTATCAAAAAGTTCCCTGTGAAACAATCCTTTGAAGCATCTGGTCGTCACAAACGTTTTTAATACTTGTGGAGCCAAAACAGACTCCGCATGAGTCAGATATCCATGTTTGATTAACACTTTGCGCCAAAACCGATTCCGAGCAGCGATTCTTGCAGACTAGTTCTTGTGTAGTTGCATTCGATTTTTTCCATTCTACTTCACTGAACATCTCCATATGAGATCCAATTACTTGTAGGGTAATGCAAGAGACCTCAGTTATGATGATGCACTAGGTCCATAGCTGGGACTTTGTGTATGTTCTCGAAATGCGTTTGTCGAGTGCTCATTAAGAAAGTTTCTATACAAGTTTTTAAACGAACTCCTTAAGAAAAGTTCTCCAAAAGTTCCCTATGAAAGAATACTTTGAAGCATCTGTTTGACACACACGTTTTGACTACTTGTGGAGCCAAAACGGACTCCCTATGAGTCAAATATCCATGTTTCAGTTAACACTACGCAAAACTGATTCCGAACGATAGTTACAGACTAGTTCTTGTGTAGTTGCATTCGATTTTTTCCATTCTACTTCACTAAACATCTCCAGATGAGATCCAATTACTTGTAGGGAAATGCAAGAGACCTCAGTTATGATGATGCACTTGGTCCATAGCTGGGACATTGTGTATGTTCTCGAAATCCGTTTGTCAAGTGCTCATTAAGAAAGTTTCTATACAAGTTTCTGAACGAACTCCTTAAGAAAAGTTCTCCAACGGTTCCCTGTGAAAGAATCCTTTGAAGAATTTGGTCGTCACAAAAGTTTTGACTACTTGTGGAGCCAAAACGGACTCTGTATGAGTCAGATATCCATGTTTCAGTTAACACTGCGCAAAACTGATTTTCCGAACGACAGTTACAGACTAGTTCTTGTGTAGTTGCATTCGATTTTTTCCATTCTACTTCACTAAACATCTCAATAAGAGATCTAATTACTTGTAGGGAAATGCAAGAGACCTCAGTTATGATGATGCACTAGGTCCATAGCTCGGACTTTGTGTGTGTTCTCGAAATGCGTTTGTCGAGTGCTCAGTAAGAAAGTTTCTATACAAGTTTCTGAACGAACTCCTGAAGAAAAGTTCTCCAAAAGTTCCGTATGGAAGAATCCTTTGAAGCATCTGGTCATCAGAAACGTTTTGAATACTTGTGGAGCCAAAACGGACTTCGTATGAGTCAGATATCCATGTTTCAGCTTAACCTTCACAAAAACTGATTCCGAGCAGCGATTCTGAGACTAGTTCTTGTGTAGTTGAATTCAATTTTTTTTCCATTCTACTTCACTAACCATCTCCATATGAGATCCGATTGCTTGTAGGGAAATGCAAGAGACCTCAGTTATGATGATGCACTAGGTCCATAGTTGGGACTTTGTGTATGTTCTCAGAATGCATTTGTCGAGTGCTCATTAAGAAAGTTTCTATACAAGTTTCTGAACAAAATTCCTTAAGAAAAGTTCTCCAAAAGTTCCTTGTGAAAGAATCCTTTGAAGCATCTGGTCGTCACAAACGTTTTGACTACTTGTGGAGCCAAAATGAACTCAGTATGAGTCAGATATCCATGTTTCAGCTAACACTGCGCAAAATTGATTCCGAGCGACAGTTACAAACTAGTTCTTGTGTAGTTGCATTCGATTTTTTCCATTCTACTTCACTAAATATCGGTGTACAAAAATAGGGGGCGCCTTTTTGTACCCCTTTTCCTGTGCATGGGAAGTCAGAGCCGCGCCCACAGTCGCACCAAGCAGAACGAGGGAGGTGAGCCAGGGTAAGATCGAAGCCCATGACAATCAAAGCGGCGACAAGGACCAAGGCCACAAAGATCAGATGGGGATGCAGGTCCAGCCTGGCAGATCAGATGAAGAATCTGGTCATCACAAACGTTTTGACTACTTGTGGAGCCAAAACAGACTCCGTATGAGTCAGATATCCATGTTTCAGTTAACCTTTGCAAAACCCGATTCCGAGCAGCGATTCTGAGACTAGTTCTTGTATAGTTGCATTCGATTTTTTTCCATTCTACTTCACTAAACATCTCCATATTAGATCCAATTACTTGTAGGGAAATGCAAGTGACCTCAGTTATGATGATGCACTAGGTCCATAGCTGGGACTTTGTGTATGTTATCGAAATGCGCTGTCGAGTGCTCATTAAGAAAGTTTCTATACAAGATTCTGAACGAACTCCTGAATAAAAGTTCACCAAAAGTTCCCTGTGAAAGAATCCTTTGAAGCATCTGGTCTTCACAAACGTTTTGACTACTTGTGGAGCCAAAGCGGACTCCGTATGAGTCAGATATCCATGTTTCAGTTAACACTGCGCAAAACTCATTCCGAACGACAGTTACAGACTAGTTCTTGTGTAGTTGCATTCAATTTTTTTCCATTCTACATCACTAAACATCTCCATATGAGACCCAATTACTTGTTGGGAAATGCAAGAGACCTCAGTTATGATGATGCACTAGGTCCATAGCTGGGACATTGTGTATGTTCTCGAAATGCGTTTGTCGAGTGCTCATTAAGAAAGGTTCTATACAAGTTTCTGAACGAACTCCTTAAGAAAAGTTCTCCAACAGTTCCCTGTGAAAGAATCCTTTGAAGCATCTGGTCATCACAAACGTTTTTACTACTTGTGGAGACAAAACGGACTCGGTATGAGTGAGAAATCCATGTTTCAGTTAACACTGAGCAAAACTGATTCCGAACAATAGTTACAGACTAGTTCTTGTGTAGTTGCATTCGATTTTTTCCATTCTACTTCACTAAACATCTCCATATGAGAGCCAATTACTTGTAGGTAAATGCAAGAGACCTCAGTTATCATGATGCACTAGGGCCATAGCTGGGACTTTGTGTATGTTCTCGAAATGCGTTTGTCGAGTGCACATTAAGAAAGTTTCTATACAAGTTTCTGAATGAACTCCTGAATAAAAGTTCTCCAAAAGTTCCATGTGAAAGAATTCTTTGAAGCATCTGGTCGTCACAAACGTTTTGACTACTTGTGGAGCCAAAGCGGACTCCGTATGAGTCAGATATCCATGTTTCAGTTAACATTGCGCAAAACTAATTCCAAACGGCAGTTACAGACTAGTTCTTTTGTTGTTGCATTCGATTTTTTCCATTCTACGTCACTAAACATCTCCATATGAGACCCAACTACTAGTAGGGAAATGCAAGAGACCTCAGTTATGATGATGCACTAGGTCCATAGCTGGGACTCTGTGTATGTTCTCGAAATGCGTTTGTTGAGTGCTCATTAAGAAAGTTTCTACACAAGTTTCTGAACGAACTTCTTAAGAAAAGTTCTCCAAAAGTTCCCTGTGAAAGAATCCTTTGAAGAATCTAGTCATCACAAACGTTTTGACTACTTGTGGAGCCAAAACGGACTCCGTATGAGTCAGATATCCATGTTTCAGTTAACACTAAGCAAAACTGATTCCGAACGACAGTTACAGACTAGTTCTTCTGTAGTTGCATTCGATTTTTTTCTAGTCTACTTCACTAAACATCTTCATATGAGAGCCAATTACTTGTAGGTAAATGCAAGAGATCTCAGTTATGATGATGCACTAGGTCCATAGCTGGGACATTGTGTATGTTCTCGAAATGCGTTTGTCGAGTACAAGTTTCTGAACGAACTCCTTAAGAAAAGTTCTCTAACAGTTCCCTGTGAAAGAATCCTTTGAAGCATCTGGTCATCATAAACGTTTTGACTACTTGTGGAGCCAAAACGGACTCGGTATGAGTGAGATATCCATGTTTCTGTTTACACTGAGCAAAACTGATTCCGAACGATAGTTACACACTAGTTCTTGTGTAGTTGCATTCGATTTTTTCCATTCTACTTCACTTAACATCTCCATATGAGATCCAATTACTTGTAGGGAAATGCAAGAGACCTTAGTTATCATGATGCACTAGGTCCATAGCTGGGACTTTGTGTATGTTCTCGAAATGCGTTTGTCGAGTGCTCATTAAGAAAGTTTATATACAAGTTTCTGAATGAACTCCTGAATAAAAGTTCTCCAAACGTTCCCTGTGAAAGAATCCTTTGAAGCATCTGGTCGTCATAGACGTTTTGACTACTTGTGGAGCCAAAGCGGACTCTGTATGAGTCAGATATCCATGTTTCAGTTAACACTACAAAAAAACTAATTCCAAACGACAGTTACACACTAGTTCTTGTGTAGTTGCATTCGATTTTTTTTCATTCTACGTCACTAAACATCTCCATATGAGACCCAATTACTTGTAGGGAAATGCAAGATACCTCAGTTATGATGATGCACTAGGTCCATAGCTGGGACTTTGTGTATGTTCTCGAAATGTGTTTGTCGAGTGCTCATTAAGAAAGTTTCTACACAAGTTTCTGAACGAACTTCTTAAGAAAATTTGTCCAAAAGTTCCGTATGAAAGAATCCTTTGAAGAATATCGTCATCACAAACGTTTTGACTACTTGTGGAGCCAAAGCATACTCCGTATGAGTCATATATCCATGTTTCAGTTAACACTGCGCAAAACTGATTCCGAACGACAGTTACAGACTAGTTCTTGTGTAGTTGCATTCGATTTTTTCTATTCTACTCAAGCTTCAAAATATCGGATGTCGGGTTCGTATCGGTTTGGCTTCGACATATCGGATGTCGAATATCAGGTGATATATCGGACGATATGCAGATATATCGAAGAAAACATGTCTAGTTTTTTTTCATTATTCTTGTTCAAAACATGTATTTTTAGTAAAACAAAATTTATGATGTCAATACTTCAACATAACACTTTTAGATTCCTAGTTTATTAACTTGTTGATTAAAAAACTATTAAGGAAAGATTCACAAAATTCTTAATCTATGATTAAAAACAATTCGATATGTATGCATTTTGTACGAAGCATTGTGCATGACTTTGATAATATGTGCCCAAGTTTTAAATCATAATCTTATTTCACTGTTATTTAATAAAGAACTATTGTTATCTATGTATCGTTCTATATCGGTGGACATGTCGGGCTAGATATCGGCCATATCGGTTGACATTTCGGTCCATATCGGGTGATATGTTTGAAAATGATATTTACAAAATGATATGTTATGTCTATATCGGTAGAGCCCCAAAAGTGATATATCGGCCTATATATCGGTCATATCGGTCATATCGGTCAATATATTCACAAACGTTTTGACTACTTGTGGAGCCAAAACGGACTCCGTATGAGTCAGATATCGAAGTTTCAGTTAACACTGCGCAAAACTGATTCCGAACGATGGTTACAGACTAGTTCTTGTGTAGTTGCATTCGATTCTTTTTCCATTCTACTTCACTAAACATCTCCATATGATATCCAATTCCTTGTAAGGAAATGCAAGAGACCTCAGTTATGATGATACACTAGGTCCATATCTGGGACTTTGTGTATGTTCTCGAAATGTGTTTGTCGAGTGCTCATTAAGAAAGTTTCTATACAAGTTTCTGAACGAACTCCTTAAGAAAAGTTCTCCAAAATTCCCTATGAAATAACCCTTTGAAGCATCTGGTCGCCACAAACGTTTTGACTACTTGTGGAGCCAGAACGGACACCGTATGAGTCAGATATCCATGTTTCAGCTTAACATCACAAGAAAACTGATTCGAGCAACGATTACACACTAGTTCTTGTATAGTTGCATTCGATTTTTGCCATTCCACTTCACTAAGCATCTCCATATGAGATCCAATTACTTTTAGCGAAATGCAAGAGACCTCAGTTATGATGATGCACTAGGTCCATAGATGGTACTTTGTGTATGTTCTCGAAATGCGTTTGTCAAGTGCTCATTAAGAAAGTTTCTATACAAGTTTCTGAATGAACTCCTTAAGAAAAGTTCTCCAAAAGTTCTCTATGAAAGAATCGTTCGAAGCATCTGGTCGTCACAAACATTTTGACTAGTTGTGGAGCCAGAACAGACTCCGTATGAGTCAGGTATCCATGTTTCAGTTAACACTACGCAAAACTGATTCTGAACGACAGATACAGACAAGTTCTTGTCTAATTGCATTTGATTTTTTCCATTCTACTTCACTAAACATCTCCATATGAGATCCAATTAATTGTAGGGAAATGCAAGAGACGTCAGTTATGCTCATGCACTAGGTCCATAGCTGGGACTCTGTGTATGTTCTTGAAATGCGTTTGTCGAGTGCTCATTAAGAAAGTTTCTATACAAGTTTCTGAATAAACTCCTTACGAAAAGTTCTCCAAAAGTTCACTATGAAAGAATGCTTTGAAGCATCTGGTTGTCACAAATGTTTTGACTACTTGTGGAGCCAAAACGGACTCCGTATGACTCAGATATCCATGTTTCAGATTGACATCACAAGAAACTGATTCCGAGCAGCGATTCTGAGACTAGTTCTTGTGTAGTTGCATTCGATTCTTTTTCCATTCTACTTCACTAAGCATCTCCATATGATATCCAATTCATTGTAGGGAAATGCAAGAGACCTCAGTTATGATGAAGCACTAGGTCCATATCTGGGACTTTGTGTATGTTCTCGAAATGCGGTTGTCGAGTGCTCATTAAGAAAGTTTCTATACAAGTTTCTGAACGAACTCCTTAAGAAAAGTTATCCAAAAGTTCCCTATGAAAGAATCCTTTGAAGCATCTGGTCGCAACAAATGTCTTGACTACTTGTGGAGCCAAAAAGGACTCCGTATGAGTCAGATATCCATGTTTCAGTTAACACTGCGCAAAACTGATTCCGAACGACGGTTACACACTAGTTCTTGTATATTTGCATTCGATTTTTTCCATTCCACTTCACTAAGCATCTCAATATGATATCCAATTACTTTTAGGGAAATGCAAGAGACCTTTGTTATGATGATGCACTAGGTCCATAGATGGAACTTTGTGTATGTTCTCGAAATGCGTTTGTCAATTGTTCATTAAGAAAGTTTCTATACAAGTTTCTGAATGAACTCCTTAAGAAAAGTTCTCCCTAAGTTCCCTATGAAAGAATCGTTCGAAGCATTTGGTCGTCACAAACATTTTGACTAGTTGTGGAGCTAAAACAGACTCCGTATGAGTCAGATATCCATGTTTGATTAACACTGCATAAAACTGATTCCGAGCAACGAATCTGAGACTAGTTCTTGTGTAGTTGCATTTGATTTTTTTCCATTCTACTTCAATAAACATCTCCATATGAGATCCAATTAATTGTAGGGAAATGAAAGAGACGTCAGTTATGATCATGCACTAGGTCCATAGCTGGGACTTTGTGTATGTTCTTGAAATGTGTTTGTCGAGTGCTCCTTAAGAAAGTTTCTATAAAAGTTTCTGAACGAACTCCTTAAGAAAAGTTCTCCAAAAGTTCCCTATCAAATAATCCTTCGAAGCATGTGGTCATCACAAACGTTTTGACTAGTTATGGAGCCAAAACGGACTTCGTATGAGTCAGATATCCATGTTTCGGTTAACACTGCGCAAAACTGATTCCGAACAACAGTTACAGACTAGTTCTTGTGTAGTTGCATTTGATTTTTTCCATTCTACTTCACTAAACATCTCCATATGAGATCCAATTACTTGTAGGGAAATGCAAGAGACATCAGTTATGATGATGCACTAGGTCCATAGCTGGGACTTTGTGTATGTTCTCGAAATGCGTTTGTCGAGTGCTCATTAAGAAAGTTTCTATACAAGTTTCTGAATGAACTCCTTAAGAAAAGTTCTCCAAAAGTTCACTATGAAAGAATGCTTTGAAGCATCTGGTCGTCACAAATGTTTTGACTACTTGTGGAGCCAAAACGGACTCCGTATGACTCAGATATCCATGTTTCAGTTGACACTGCGCAAAACTGATTCCAAGCAGCGATTCTGAGACTAGTTCTTGTGTAGTTCCATTCGATTTTTTCCATTCTACATCACTAAGCATCTCCATATGAGATCCAATTACTTGTAGGGAAATGCAAGAGACCTCAATTATGATGATGCACTAGGTCCATAGCTGGGACTTTGTGTATGTTCTCGAAATGCGTTTGTCGAGTGCTCATTAAGAAAGTTTCTATACAAGTTTCTAAACGAACTCCTTAAGAAAAGTTCTCCTAAAGTTCCCTATGAAAGAATCCTTTGAAGCATCTGGTCGCCACAAACGTTTTGACTACTTGTGGAGCCAGAACAGACTCCGTATGAGTTAGATATCCATGTTTCAGTTAACACTGCGCAAAACTGATTCCGAACGGTCGTTACAGACTAGTTCTTGTGTAGTTGCATTCGATTCTTTTTCCATTCTACGTCACTAAACATCTCCATATGATATCCAATTCATAGTAGGGAAATGCAAGAGACCTCAGTTATGATGATTCACTAGGTCCATATCTAGGACTTTGTGTATGTTCTCAAAATGCGTTTGTCGAGTGCTCATTAAGAAAGTTTCTATACAAGTTTCTGAACGAACTCCTTAAGAAAATTTCTCCAGAAGTTCCCTATGAAAGAATCCTTTGAAGAATCTGGTCGCCACAAATGTTTTGACTACTTGTGGAGCCAAAACGGACTCCGTATGAGTCAGATATCCATATTTCGATTAACATCACAAGAAACCGATTCGAGCAACGATTTACACACTAGTTCTTGTATAGTTGCATTCGATTTTTTCCATTTCACTTCACTAAGAATCTCCATATGATATCCAATTACTTTTGGGGAACTGCAAGAGACCTCAGTTATGATGATGCACTAGGTCCATAGATGGAACTTTGTGTATGTTCTCGAAATCCGTTTGTCAAGTGCTCATTAAGAAAGTTTCTATACAAGTTTCTGAATGAACTCCTTAAGGAAAGTTCTCCCTAAGTTCCCTATGAAAGAATCGTTCGAAGCATTTGGTCGTCACAAACATTTTGACTAGTTGTGGAGCTAAAACAGACTCCGTATGAGTCAGATATCCATGTTTCAGTTAACACTGCATAAACCGATTCCGAGCAGCGATGACATCTGAATAGTTCTTGTGTAGTTGCATTTGATTTTTTTTCCATTCTACTTCAATAAACATCTCCATATGAGATCCAATTAATTGTAGGGAAATGAAAGAGACGTCAGTTATGATCATGCACTAGGTCCATAGCTGGGACTTTGTGTATGTTCTTGAAATGTGTTTGTCGAGTGCTCCTTAAGAAAGTTTCTATAAAAGTTTCTGAACGAACTCCTTAAGAAAAGTTCTCCAAAAGTTCCCTATCAAATAATCCTTCGAAGCATGTGGTCATCACAAACATTTTGACTAGTTATGGAGCCAAAATGGACTACGTATGAGTCAGATATCCATGTTTCGGTTAACACTGCGCAAAACTTATTCCGAACAACAGTTACAGACTAGTTCTTGTGTAGTTGCATTTGATTTTCCCATTCTACTTCACTAAACATCTCCACAGGAGATGCAATTACTTGTAGGGAAATGCAAGAGACATCAGTTATGATGATGCACTAGGTCCATAGCTGGGACTTTGTGTATGTTCTTGAAATGCGTTTGTCGAGTGCTCATTAAGAAAGTTTCTATACAAGTTTCTGAATGAACTCCTTAAGAAAAGTTCTCCAAAAGTTCACTATGAAAGAATGCTTTGAAGCATCTGGTCGTCACAAATGTTTTGACAACTTGTGGAGCCAAAACAGACTCCGTATGACTCAGATATCCATGTTTCAGTTAACACTGCGCAAAACTGATTCCAAACGACATTTACAGACTAGTTCTTGGGTAGTTCCATTCGATTTTTTCCATTCTACTTCACTAAGCATCTCCATATGAGATCCAATTACTTGTAGGGAATTGCAAGAGACCTCAATTATGATGATGCACTAGGTCCATAGCTGGGACTTTGTGTATGTTCTCGAAATGCGTTTGTCGAGTGCTCATTAAGAAAGTTTCTATACAAGTTTCTGAACGAACTCCTTAAGAAAAGTTCTCCTAAAGTTCCCTATGAAAGAATCCTTTGAAGCATCTGGTCGCCACAAACGTTTTGACTACTTGTGGATCCAGAACAGACTCCGTGTGAGTTAGATATCCATGTTTCAGTTAACACTGCGCAAAACTGATTCCGAACGATCATTACAGACTAGTTCTTGTGTACTTGCATTCGATTCTTTTTCCATTCTACTTCACTAAACATCTCCATATGATATCCAATTCATTGTAGGGAAATGCAAGAGACCTCAGTTATGATGATGCACTAGGTCCATATCTAGAACTTTGTGTATGTTCTCGAAATGCGTTTGTCGAGTGCTCATTAAGAAAGTTTCTATACAAGTTTATGAACGAACTCCTTAAGAAAAGTTCTCCGAATGTTCCCTATGAAAGAATCCTTTGAAGCATCTGGTCGCCACAAATGTTTTGACTACTTGTGGAGCCAAAACGGACTCCGTATGAGTCAGATATCCATGTTTCAGTTAACACTGCGCAAAACTGATTCCGAACGACGGTTACACACTAGTTCTTGTATAGTTGCATTCGATTTTTTCCATTCCACTTCACTAAGCATCTCCATATGAGATCCAATTACTTTTAGGGAAATGCAAGAGACCTCAGTTATGATGATGCACTAGGTCCATAGATGCAACTTTGTGTATGTTCTCGAAATGCGTTTGTCAAGTGCTCATTAAGAAAGTTTCTATACAAGTTTCTGAATGAACTCCTTAAGAAAAGTTCTCCCTAAGTTCCCTATGAAAGAATCGTTCGAAGCATTTGGTCGTCACAAACATTTTGACTAGTTGTGGAGCTTAAACAGACTCTGTATGAGTCAGATATCCATGTTTCAGTTAACACTTCGCAAAACTAATTCCGAACGACAGATACAGACTAGTTCTTGTGTAGTTGCATTTCATTTTTTTCCATTCTACTTCACTAAACATCTCCATATGAGATCCAATTAATTGTAGGGAAATTCAAGAGACGTCAGTTATGATCATGCACTAGGTCCATAGCTGGGACTTTGTGTATGTTATTGAAATGTGTTTGTCGAGTGCTCCTTAAGAAAGTATCTATAAAAGTTTCTGAACGAACTCCTTAAGAAAAATTCTCCAAAAGTTCCCTATCAAATAATCCTTCAAATCATGTGGTCATCACAAACGTTTTGACTAGTTATGGAGCCAAAACGGACTCCGTATGAGTCAGATATCCATGTTTCAGTTAACACTGCACAAAACTGATTCCGAACAACAGTTACAGACTAGTTCTTGTGTAGTTACATTTGATTTTTTCCATTCTACTTCACTAAACATCTCCATAGGAGATGCAATTACTTGTAGGGAAATGCAAGAGACATCAGTTATGATGATGCACTAGGTCCATAGCTGGGACTTTGTGTATGTTCTCGAAATGCGTTTGTCGAGTGCTCATTAAGAAAGTTTCTATACAAGTTTCTGAACGAACTCCTTAAGAAAAGTTCTCCAAAACTTCCCTGTGAAAGAATCCTTTCAAGCATCTTGTCATCATAAACGTTTAGACTACTTGTGGACCCAAAACGGACTTCGTATGAGTCAGATATCCATGTTTCAGTTAACATCACAAGAAAACCCGATTCCGAGCAGCGATTCTGTACTAGTTTTTGTGTAGTTGCATTCGATTTTTTCCATTGTACTTCACTAACCATCTCTATATGAGATCCAATTATTTGTAGGTAAATGCAAGAGACCTCAGTTATGATGATGCACTAGGTCCATAGCTGTGACATTGTGTATGTTCTCGAAATGTGATTGTCGAGTGCTCATTAAGAAAGTTTCTAGACAAGTTTCTGCACGAACTCCTTAAGAAAAGTTCTCCAAACGTTCCCAATGAAAGAATCCTTTGAAGCATCTGGCCGTCACGAACGTTTTGACTACTTTGGAGCCAAAACATACTTCGTATGAGTCAGATATCCATGTTTCAGTTAACACTGCGTAAAACTGATTCCGAACGACAGTTACAGACTAGTTCTTGTGTAGTTGCATTCAATTTTTTCCATTCTACTTAACCAAACATCTCTATATGAGATGCAATTACTTGTAGGGAAAGGGCAAGAGACCTCAGTTATGATGATGCACTAGGTCCATAGCTGGGACTTTGTGTATGTTCTCGAAATGCGTTTGTCGAGTGCTCATTAAGAAAGTTTCTATACAAGTTTCTGAACGAACTCCTTAAGAAAAGTTCATCAAAAGTTCCCTATGAAAGAATCCTTTGAAGCATCTGGTCATCACAAACATTTTGACTACTTGTGGAGGCAAAACGGACTCCGTATGAGTCAGATATCCATGTTCCAGTTAACACTACAGAAAACTAATTCGAGCAGCGATTCTGAGACTAGTTCTTGTGTAGTTGCATTCGATTTTTTCCATTCTACTTCACTAAACATATCCATATGAGATCCAATTACTTGTAGGGAAATGCAAGAGACCTCAGTTATGATGATGCACTAGGTCCATACCTGAGACTTTGTGTATGTTCTTGAAATGCTTTTGTCGAGTGCTCAATAAGAAAATTTCTATACAAGTTTCTGAACGAACTCTTTAAGAAAAGTTCTCCAAAAGTTCACTATGAAAGAATCCTTTGAAGCATCTGGTCATCAAAAAAGTTTTGACTACTTGTGGAGCCAAAACAGACATTGTATGAGTCAGATATCCATGTTTCAGTTAATACTGCGCAAAATTGATTTCGAACGGCAGTTACAAACTAGTTCTTGTGTAGTTGCATTCAATTTTTTCCATTCTACTTCACTAAACATCTCCATATGAGATCCAATTACTTGTAGGGAAATGCAAGAGACTTCAGTATTGATGATGCACTAGGTCCGTAGCTGGGACTTTGTGTATGTTCTCGAAATGCGTTTGTCGAGTGCTCATTAAGAAAGTTTCTATACAAGTTTCCGAACGAACTCCTTAAGAAAAGTTCTCCAAAAGTTCCCTTTGACAGAATCCTTTGAAGCATGTGGTCATCACAAACGTTTTTACTACTTGTGGAGCCAAAACGGACTCCGTATGAGTCAGATATCCATGTTTTAGTTAACACTTGCAAAACCGATTCGAATAGCGATTCTGAGACTTGTTCTTGTGTAGTTGCATTCAATTTTTTTCATTCTACTTCACTAAAAATCTCCATATGAGATCTAATTACTTGTAGGGAAATGCAAGAGACCTCAGTTATGATGATGCACTAGGTCCATAGCTGGGACTTTGTGTATGTTCTCGAAATGCGTTTGTCGAGTGCTCATTAAGAATGTTTCTATACAAGTTTCTGAACGAACTCTTTCAAAAAAGTTCTCCAAAAGTTCCTGTGAAAGAATCCTTTGAAGCATCTGGTTGTCACAAACATTTTGACTACTTGTGGAGCCAAAACGAACTTCGTATGAGTCAGATATCCATGTTTCATTTAACACTGCGCAAAACTGATTCCGAACGACAGTTAGAGACTAGTTCCTGTGTAGTTGCATTCGATTTTTTCAATTCTACTTCACTAAACATCTCCAATTGAGATCTAATTACTTGTAGGGAAATGCAAGAGACCTCAGTTATCATGATGCACTAGGTCCACAGCTCGGACATTGTGTATGTTCTCGAAATGCGTTTGTCAAGTGCTCATTAAGAAAGTTTCTATACAAGTTTCTGAATGAACTCCTTAAGAAAAGTTCTCCAAAATTTCGATATGGAAGAATCCTTTGAAGCATCTGGTCGTCACAAACGTTTTTACTACTTGTGGAGCCGAAACGGACTCCTTATGAGTTAGATATCCATGTTTCAGTTAACACTACGCAAAACTGATTCCGAACCACAGTTACAGACTAGTTCTTGTGTAGTTGCATTCGATTTTTTCCATTCTACTTCACTAAACATCTCCATATGAGATGCAATTACTTGTTGGGAAATTCAAGAGACCTTAGTTATGATGATGCACTAGGTCCATAGCTGGGACATTGTGTATGTTCTCGAAATGCTTTTGTCGAGTGCTCATTAAGAAAGTTTCTAGACAAGTTTCTGCACGAACTCCTTAAGAAAAGTTCTCCAAACATTCCCTATGAAACAATCCTTTGAAGCATCTAGCCGTCACAAACATTTTGACTACGTGTGGAGCCAAAACAGACTTCGTATGAGTCAGATATCGATGTTTCAGTTAACACTGCGCAAAACTAATTCCGAACGAGAGTTACAGACTAGTTCTTGTGTAGTTGCATTCGATTTTTTCGATTCTACTTCACTAAACATCTCCATATGAGATCCCATTACTTGTAGGGAAATGCAAGAGTCCTCAGTTATGATGATGCACTAGGTCCATAGCTGGGACTTTGTGTATGTTCTCGAAATGCGTTTGTCGAGTGCTCATTAAGAAAGTTTCTATACAAGTTTCGGAACGAACTCCTTTAGAAAGGATCTCCAAAAGTTCCCTATGAAAGAATCCTCTGAAGCATCTGGTTGTCACAAACGTTTTCACTAGTTGTGGAGCCAAAACGGACTCCGTATGTGTCAGATATCCATGTTCAGTTAACACTACGCAAAACTAATTCCGAACGACAGTTACAGACTAGTTCTTGTGTAGTTGCATTCGATTTTTTCCATTCTACTTCACTAAACATATCCTTATGAGATCCAATTAATTGTAGGGAAATGCAAGAGACCTCAGTTATGATGATGCACTAGGTCCATAGCTGGTTCTTTGTGTATGTTCTCGAAATGCGTTTGTCGAGTGCTCATTAAGAAGCTTTCTATACAAGTTTCTGAACGAACTCTTTAAGAAAAGTTCTCCAAAAGTTCCCTGTGAAAGAATCCTTTGAAGCATCTAGTCGTCACAAACGTTTTGACTACTTGTGGAGCCAAAACGGACTTCGTATGAGTCAGATATCCATGTTTCAAGTAACACTGCGCAAAACTGATTTCGAACAACAGTTACAGACTAGTTCTTGTGTAGTTGCATTTGATTTTTTCCATTCTACTTCACTAAACATATCCATATGAGATCCAATTACTTGTAGGGAAGTGCAAGATACCTCAGTATTGATGATGCACTAGGTCCATAGCTGGGACTTTGTGTATGTTCTCGAAATGCGTTTGTCGAGTGCTCATTAGGAAAGTTTCTATACAAGTTTCTGAACGAACTCCTTAAGAAAAGTTCTCCAAAAGTTACCTTTCAAAGAATCCTTTGAAGCATCTGGTCGTCACAAAAGTTTTTACTACTTGTGGAGCCAAAACGGACTCCGTATGAGTCAGATATCCATGTTTCAGTTAACACAGCGCAAAACTGATTCCGAACGAGAGTTACAGACTAGTTCTTGTGTAGTTGCATTCGATTTTTTTCAGTCTACTTTGTTAAACATCTCCATATGAGATCTAATTACTTGTAGGGAAATGCAAGAGACCTCCATTATGATGATGCACTAGGTCCATAGCTGGGACTTTGTGTGTTCTCGAAATGCGTTTGTCGAGTGCTCATTAAGAAAGTTTCGATATAAGTTTCTGAATGAACTCCTTAAGAAAAGTTCTCCAAAAGTTACCTGTGAAAGAATCCTTTGAAGCATCTGGTCGCCACAAACATTTTGACTACTTGTGGAGCCAAAACGGACTTCGTATGAGTCAGATATCCATGTTTCAGCTTAACATCAAGCAAAACTGATTTTGAGCAGCGATTCTGAGACTTGTTCTTGTGTAGTTGCATTCGATTTTTTCCATTCTTCTTCACTAAACATCTCCATATGAGATCCAATTACTTGTAGGGAAATGCAAGAGACCTCAGTCGTGATGATGCACTAGGTCCATAGCTGGGACTTTCTGTATGTTCTCCAAATGCGTTTGTCGAGTTCTCATTAAGAAAGTTTCTATACAAGTTTCTGTCGGCGTTCTGGGAATGGGGGTACCCAGATTTGCCTAGCTGCGGCCTGCGGCGTGGCTCAAGGGGTGGCCCAGTACGGCCCATCTTCATCAGCACAAGCTCAAGACCCTCGCGAGGGGCCAAGCCTCACGGGGCGGACGACAAGAAGCTTCCTCAGGCACGGCCTCGTCAGGCTGACTCGCGAGGAGGCAGAGAGATCAAGGCGGGGTACCTCACGAGGTGCCCATGACGCAAGCCATGACGACCAAGGGCGCCAAAGTAGCGCCAAATTTCATGCAGTGTCCTCATTTCCTCTTTGGTGCAAAGGAGGCAAGCGGAGGCGATAGCATCAAGCAAAGGCAACCATTTCGGTGCACCAAGACCAAGACCAACACAACGGCAGGAAGGAGGTCATCATGGAGCCCAAGCCGGCGTCATCGTCAGAGCCTTTGGCAGGCGAGGACCAACTTTAGTCAGGACAAGTGTACTAGATGTTCCCCTTCAAAATGGCCAATTGTTGGCGCCCTTCCCGCTCAATATTTGGGAAGAGGCCTAGGGCCTCTGCCTATAAATAGGACTAGCCACCCTCAGGGTAGAGGCAATCTAGAAGAAGGGAGATCGAGGCCGGACCAAATCAGAAAGAGAGTAAGAAAGAGAGAGAGAGAAGCGACTGAACTCCCACTAGCAGTTCATCGCACCGGCCAAGGACAGACCCTCGCGAGGCTGTTCTTCCTTGTATTGTTCATCATCAGCCCTAGAGGCAATCCACCACATCACACACTTGAGTAGGGTATTACACCACAATGGTGGCCCGAACCAGTATAAACCTTGTGTCCCTTGTGTTGCTCTTTGTTTAGTTTAGATCCTTGCGAGGCGACGAGGTGTAGGTAGGTTGGAGGTGAGATCTCCGCGTGCACCCCAGAGTTCGAACCTAGAGGGTCTGCCGGAACCCGAAATCCGACAGTTTCTGAACGAACTCCTTAAGAAAAGTTCTCCAAAAGTTCCCTGTGAAAGAATTCTTTGAAGCATATGGTCGTCACAAACGTTTTTACTACTTGTGGAGTACTACCTCTTGAGCACTGCGTTGGTTTTCCCTTGAAGAGGAAAGGGTGATGCAGCAAAGTAGCGTAAGTATTTCCCTCAGTTTTTGAGAACCAAGGTATCAATCCAGTAGGAGGCCACACTCAAGTCCCTCGCACCTACACAAACAAATAAATCCTCGCAACCAATGCAATAAAGGGGTTGTCAATCCCTTCAGGTCACTTACGAGAGTGAGATCTGATAGAGATGATAAGATTATATTTTTGGTATTTTTATGATAGAGATGCAAAGTAAAGAAAGTAAAATAAAAATGGTGCTAGAAATAACTTGTTGTAGGGATATTAAAATGATGGAAAATAGACCCGGGGGCCATAGGTTTCACTAGTGGCTTCTCTCAAGAGCATAAGTATTACGGTGGGTGAACAAATTACTGTTGAGCAATTGACAAAATTGAGCATAGTTATGAGAATATCTTGGTATGATCATGTATATAGGCATCACGTCCGAGACAAGTAGACCGACTCCTGCCTGCATCTACTACTATTACTCCACACATCGACCGCTATCCAGCATGCATCTAGAGTATTAAGTTCATAAGAACAGATTAACGCTTCAAGCAAGATGACATGATGTAGAGGGATAAACTCATGCAATATGATATAAACCCCATCTTGTTATCCTCGATGGCGACAATACAATATGTGCCTTGCTGCCCCTACTGTCACTGGGAAAGGACACCACAAGATTGAACCCAAAGCTAAGCACTTCTCCCATTGCAAGAAAGATCAATCTAGTAGGCCAAACCAAATTGATAATTCGAAGAGACTTGCAAAGATAACCAATCATACATAAAGAATTCAGAGAAGATTCAAATATTGTTCATAGATAAACTTGATCATAAACCCACAATTCATCGGTCTCAACAAACACACCGCAAAAGAATTACATCGAATAGATATCCATGACAGAGGGGGAGAACATTGTATTGAGATCCAAAAAGAGAGAAGAAGCCATCTAGCTAATAACTATGGACCCGAAGGTCTGAAGTAAACTACTCACACATCATCGGAGTGGCTACGGTGTTGATGTAGAAGCCCTCCGTGATCGATTCACCCTCCGGCGGAGCTCCGGAACAGGCCCCAAGATGGGATCTCATGGGTACAGAAGGTTGAGGCGGTGGAATTAGGTTTTTGGCTCCGTATCTGGTAGTTTGGGGGTACGTAGGTATATATAGGAGGAAGAAGTATGTCGGTGGAGCAACATGGGGCCCACGAGGGTGGAGGGTGCACCTTGGGGGGGTAGGCGCGCCCCCCTACCTCGTGCCTTCCTGATTGCTTTCTTGACGTAGGCTCCAAGTCCTCTGGATCACGTTCGTTTTGAAAATCACGTTCCCGAAGGTTTCATTCTGTTTGGACTCCGTTTGATATTCTTTTTCTGCGAAACACTGAAATAGGCAAAAAAACAACAATTCTGGGCTAGGCCTCCGGTTAATAGGTTAGTCCTAAAAATAATATAAGTGTATAATAAAGCCCAATAATGTCCAAAACAGAATATAATATAGCATGGAACAATAAAAAATTACAGATACGTTGGAGAGGTATCAAGCATCCCCAAGCTTAATTCTGCTCGTCCTCGAGTAGGTAAATGATAAAAACAGAATTTTTGATGTGGAATGCTACTTGGCATAATTTCAATATAATTCTTCTTATTGTGGCATGAATGTTCATATTTGATATGATTTAAGATAACAGTTTAATGTTGACATAAAAACAATAATACTTCAAGCATACTAACTAAGCAATTATGTCTTATCAAAATAACATAGCCAAAGCAAGTTATCCCTACAAAATCATATAGTCTGGCTATGCTCCATCTTCCCCACACAAAATATTCATATCATGTATGACCCTAGTTTTAGCCAAGCAATTGGTTCATACTTTTAACACGCTTCAGCCTTTTCAACTCTTACGCAATACATGAGCGCAAGCCATGGATATAGCACTATGGTGGAATAAGGTATAATGGTAGGGGTTATGTGGGAAGACAAAAATGAGAAAGTCTTACATCAACGAGGCTAATCAATGGGCTATGGAGATGCCCATCAATTGATGTTAATGCGCAGGAGTAGGGATTGCCATGCAACAGATGCACTAGAGCTATAAGTGTATGGAATCTCAAAAAGAAACTAAGTGGGTGTGCATCCAACTTGCTTGCTCACGAAGACCTCGAGCATTTGAGGAAGCCCATCATTGGAATATACAAGCCAAGTTCTATAATGAAATATCCAACTAGTATATGAAAGTAACAAAAATGAGAGACTCTCTATTATGAAGGTCATGGTGCTACTTTGAAGCACAAGTGTGGTAAAAGGATAGTAACATTGTCCCTTCTCTCTTTTTCTCTCATTTCTTTTTATTTGGGCCTTTTCTCTTTTTTATGGCCTCTTTTTTTCTCTTTTTTTAGTCCGGAGACTCATCCCGACTTGTGGGGGAATCATAGTCTCCATCATCCTTTCCTCACTCGGGACAATGCTCTAATAATGGTGATCATCACACTTTTATTTACAACTCATGAATTACAACTAAATACTTATAACAAAATATGACTCTATATGAATGCCTCCGGCGGTGTACCGGGATATGCAATGAATCAAGAGCGACATGTATGAAAGAATTATGAATGGTGGCTTCGCCACAAATACAATGTCAACTACATGATCATGCAAAGCAATATGACAATAATGGAGCTTGTCATGATAAATGAAACGGTGGAAAGTTGCATGGCAATATATCTCGGAATGGCTATGGAAATGCCATGATAGGTAGGTATGGTGGCTGTTTTGAGGAAGATATAAGGAGGTTTATGTGTGATAGAGCGCATCATATCTCGGGGTTTGGATGCACCGGCGAAGTTTGAACCAACTCTCAAGGTGAGAAAGGGCAATGCGCGGTACCGAAGAAGGTAGAAAATTGCGAAAAGGTAAGTGTGTGTATAATCCATGGACTCATATTAGTCATAAAGAACTCATATACTTATTGCAAAAATTTATTAGCCCTCGAAGCAAAGTACTACTATGCATGCTCCTAGGGGAAGGGTTGGTAGGAGTTAACCATCGCGCGATCCTGACCGCGACACAAAGGAAGACAATCAACAAATACTTCATGCTCCGACTTTGTTACATAACGGTTCACCATACGTGCATGCTACGGGAATCGCAAACTCCAACACATGTATTTTTCAATTCCACAATTACTCAACTAGCACAACTATGATATTACCACCTTTATATCTCAAAACAATTATCAAGCATAAAATTTTCTCATGATATTATGATTAAAGCAAATTGCCATGCTATTTTTATACTCTCAAAATAATATAAGTGAAGCATGAGAGATCAATAGTTTCTATAAAACAAATCCACCACCGTGCCCTAAAAGATATAAGTGAAGCACTAGAGCAAAACTATATAGCTCAAAAATATAAGTGAAGCACATAGAGTATTCTAATAAATTCCGAATCAAGTGTGAATCTCTCAAAAGGTGTGTACATCAAGGATTATTTCGGTAAACTAACAAATAAAGACTCAAATAATACAAGACGCTCCAAGCAAAACACATATCATGTGGTGAATAAAAATATAGCTCCAAGTAAAGTTACCGATGGAAGTAGACGAAAGAGGGGATGCCTTCAGGGGAATCCCCAAGATTTGGCTTTTAGGTGTGCTTAGATTATCTTGGGGTGCCATGGGCATCCCCAAGCTTAGGCTCTTGCCACTCCTTGCTCCATAATCCATCAAATCTTTCACGCAAAACTTGAAAACTTCACACAAGACTCAGCAGAAAAATCTCGTGAGCTCCGTTAGCGAAAGAAAACAAAAGACAACTTCAAGGTACTGTAATGAACTCATTCTTTATTTATATTGGTGTTAAACCTACTGTATTCCAACTTCTCAATGGTTGATAAACTATTTTACTAGCCATAGATTCATCAAAATAAGCAAACAACACACGAAAAACAGAATTTGTCAAAAACAGAACAGTCTGTAGTAATATGTAACTAATGCGAACTTCGGGAACTCCAAAAATTCATCCAAAATAGGACGACCTAGAAAATTTGTTTGTTGATCAGCATCAATTGGAATCAATATTTTATCACGTTCTGGTGATTTTTAACAATTATTTTAGTGGACAGAAAGTTTCTGAAATTTACAGCAAGATCAAATAACTATCATCCAAGAAGATCCTATAGGTTAAACTTGGCACAAGCACTAATTAAAACATAAAAAAGGCATCTAACCAGAGGCTAGATCAAATATTTGTTCCTAAGCAGAAGCAAAAAGCAAAAAGCTAAAAATAAAATTGGGTTGCCTCCCAACAAGCGCTATCGTTTAACGCCCCTAGCTAGGCATAAAAGCTTCAATGATGCTCACATGAAAGACAAGAATTGAAGCACAAAGAGAGCATCATAAAACACGTGACAAACACATCTAAGTCTAACATACTTCCTATGCATTGGCATCTTGTAGACAAACAAATTATCAAGGCAAGAAAATGAAAATTTTCTTGACATAAAGAGAGGTAATTTAGTAACATGAAAATTTCTACGACCATATTTTCCTCTCTCATAATAATTACATGTAGGATCATAATAAAATTCAACAATATAGCTATCACATAACATATTCTCAACACGATCCACATGTATGCAAAGTTGACACTCTTCCAAAATAGTGGGATTAACATAACCTAAAGTCATGACCTCTCCAAACCCACTTTTATCAAAAATATCATAAGATTGAATATTCTCCAAATATGTGGGATCTAAAGTTGACACTCTTCCAAACCCACTTTCATTATTATTTCAAACACTATTATCAATCTCATATTCATCATGGGGCTTAAATAAATTTTCAAGATCATAAGAAGAATCACCCCAATCATGATCATTGCAACAAATAGTATTCATAGCAAAACTAGCATCCCCAAGCTTAGGGTTTTGCATATCATTAACACCATTGACATCAAGAGAATTTATAATAACATTATTGCAATCATGTTTTTCATCAAAGGAACTATCAAGTATGGGTGCAATAGCAACGATCTCATGTTTAACATAAGGAACTATAGCAAATTCATCTTCATAAATATTGGCATCATGGGCAAAAGAATAGAAAGCATCATGTTCATCAAGGGATATTTCAATCAAATCATCGGAATCATCATTATCTATAGATTCATGCATATCATTATTTTCTTCCAAAGCAACAGTCATTCTCTCAATAAATTCTTTGACATAGACATTATGAGCATAGTTTTCATAGCAATATTTTAAGTATGTCAAAATTTTCAGATTCGTAGAGATTAACATCATACTTTTCAATCAAAGAAGCAACTTCATAAGCACCCTTAAAAGCAACAAATTCTTCAATTTGATCGATATCATAGTAACTATAAACACCCTTTGCATAAGAAGATAAGATTTCATTATCGTTAAACTCACATAGGTAGTGAAGGTGTTTTTTAGGGTTCTTAGAGCAACAAGTAAAATCACAAATTTCACAAAGATTCCAAGCATAACATAGC
Organism: Aegilops bicornis; assembly: GCA_021605145.1. NCBI lineage: Eukaryota > Viridiplantae > Streptophyta > Magnoliopsida > Poales > Poaceae > Aegilops > Aegilops bicornis. Next base: position 150,068,725 of record CM038669.1, read on the forward strand.
AATCTATTTATTTGACCCCATAAGAGTTTCCCTTTTTCAAACAAACAGTGACGCACAAAATGAGCATGCTCATCTAAAGATTTCCCATCAACTAGGCTAATTGGGGTTTTAGCATGAGCGCATAAGGATCGAAGATGATCCAAGTAGAACACTTTAAGTGGATCCATAGCAATAGATTTTTAGCAAGCAAAGATGCAAGCAAATAGAAGGCAGATGGTAACACAAGCAAACAAAAGATCTGGCAAAAAAAGCAAACGAAAAAGAAAGCGAATAAAACGGCAAGGGTGAAGTGGGGGAGAGGAAAACGAGAGGCAAATGGCAAATAATGTAATGCGGGAGATAAGGGTTTGTGATGGGTACTTGGTATGTTGACTTTTTGCATAGACTCCCCGGCAACGGCACCAGAAATCCTTCTTGCTACCTCTTGAGCACTGTGTTGGTTTTCCCTTGAAGAGGAAAGGGTGATGCAACAAAGTAGCGTAAGTATTTCCCTCAGTTTTTTAGAACCAAGGTATCAATCCAGTAGGAGACCATGCACAAGTCCCTCGCACCTACACAAACAAATAAATCCTTGCAACCAACGTGATAAAGGGGTTGTCAATCCCTTCACGGTCACTTACAAGAGTGAGATCTGATAGATATGATAAGATAATATTTTTGGTATTTTTATGATAAAGATGCAAAGTAAAGAAAGTAAAATAAAAACGGTGCTAGAAATAACTTGTTGTAGGGAGATTAATATGATGGAAAATAGACCCGGGGGCCATATATTTCACCAGTGGCTTCTCTCAAGAGCATACGCATTACGGTGGGTGAACAAATTACTGTTGAGCAATTGACATAATTGAGCATAGTTATGAGAATATCTAGGTATGATCATGTATATAGACATCACGTCCGAGACAAGTAGACCGACTCCAGCCTGCATCTACTACTATTACTCCACACATCGACCGCTATCCAAAGATGCATCTAGAGTATTAAGTTCATAAGAACACAGTAACGCTTTAAGCAAGATGACATGATGTAGAGGGATAAACTCATGCAATATGATAAAACCCCATCTTGTTATCCTCGATGGCAACAATACAATACGTGCCTTGCTGCCCCCTCATCACTTTGGGAAAGGACACCGCAAGATTGAACCCAAAGCTAAGCACTTCTCCCATTGCAAGAAAGATCAATCTAGTAGGCCAAGCCAAACTGATAATTCGAAGAGACTTGCAAAGATAACCAATCATACATAAAGAATTCAGAGAAGATTCAAATATTGTTCATAGATAAACTTGATCATAAACCCACAATTCATCGGTCTCAACAAACACACCGCAAAAGAAGATTACATCGAATAGATCTCCACGAGAGAGGGGAGAACATTGTATTGAGATCCAAAAAGAGAGAAGAAGCCATCTAGCTAATAACTATGGCCCGAAGGTCTGAAGTAAACTACTCACACATCATCAGAGAGGCTATGGTGTTGATGTAGAAGCCCTCCATGATCGATGCCCCCTCTGGCGGAGCTCCGGAACAGGCCCCAAGATGGGATCTCACGGGTACAGAAGGTTACGACGGTGGAATTAGATTTTTGGCTCCGTATCTTGTAGTTTGGTGGTACGTAGGTATATATAGGAGGAAGATGTACGTCGGTGGAGCAACATGGGGCCCATTAGGGTGGGGGCGCGCCCTAGGGGGGTAGGCGCGCCCCCTACCTCGTGCCTTCCTGCTTATTTCTTAACGTACGGTCCAAGTCATCTGGATCACGTTCGTTCCAAAAATCACGTGCCCGAAGGTTTCATTCCGTTTGGACTCCGTTTGATATACTTTTTCTGTGAAACTCTAAAATAGGCAAAAAAAACAGCATTTCTGGGCCGGGCCTCCGGTTAATAGGTTCGTCCTAAAAATAATATACAAGTGTATAATAAAGCCCAATAATGTCCAAAACAGAATATAATATAGCATGGAACAATAAAAAATTATAGATACATTGGAGACGTATCATGGAGCCAAAACGGACTTCGTATGAGTCAGATATCCATGTTTCAGTTAACACAAGAAACTGATTCCGAGCAGCGATTCTGAGACTAGTTCTTGTGTAGTTGCATTCAATTTTTTCCATTCTACTTCACTAAACATCTCCATATGAGATCTAATTACTTGTAGGGAAATGCAAGAGACCTCAGTTATGATGATGCACTAGGTCCATAGCTGGGACTTTGTGTATGTTCTCGAAATGCATTTGTCAAGTGCTCATCAAGAAAGTTTCTATACAAGTTTCTGAACGAACTCCTTAAGAAAAGTTCTCCAAAAGATCCCTATGAAAGAATCCTTTAAAGCATCTGGTCGTCACAAATGTTTTGACTACTTGTGGAGCCAAAACAGACTCCGTAGGAGTCTGATATCCATGTTTCAGTTAACATTGCGCAAAACTGATTTGAGCAGCGATTCTGAGACTAGTTCTTGTGTAGTTGTATTCGATTTTTTCCATTCTACTTCACTAAACATCTCCATATGAGATCCAATTACTTGTAGGGAAACGCAAGAGACCTCAACTCTGATGATGCACTAGGTCCATAGCTTGGACTTTGTCTATGTTCTCGAAATGCGTTTGTCGAGTGCTAATTAAGAAAGTTTCTATACAAGTTTCTGAACGAACTCCTGAAGAAAAGTTCTCTAAAAGTTCCATATGAAAGAATCCTTTGAAGCATCTGGTCGTCACAAACGTTTTGACTACTTGTGGAGTTAAAACGGACTCTTTATGAGTCAGATATCCATGTTTCAGTTAACACATCGCAAAACTGATTCCGAATGATAGTTACAGACTAGTTCTTGTGTAGTTGCATTCGATTTTTTCGATTCTACTTCACTAAACATCTCCATGTGATATCCAATTAATTGTAGCGAAATGCAAGAGACCTCAGTTATGATGATGCACTAGGTCCATAGCCGGAACTTTGTGTATGTTCTCGATATGCGTTTGTCGAGTGCTCATTAAGAAAGTTTCTATATGTCGGTGTCAAAACCGGCGGATCTCGGGTAGGGGGTCCCGAACTGTGCGTCTAAGGCGGATGGTAACAGGAGGCGGGGGACACAATGTTTACCTGTGTTCGCTCTCTCGATGAGGTAATACCCTACTTCCTGCTTGATTGATCTTGATGATATGAGTATTACAAGAGTTGATCTACCATGAGATCAAAGAGGCTAAACCCTAGAAGCTAGCCTATGCTATGCTTGTTGTTGTCCTACAGACTAAACCCTCCGGTTTATATAGACATCGGACGGGGCTAGGGTTACACAGAGTCGGTTAAAAGGGAGGAGATCTACATATCCGTATTGCCAAGCTTGCCTTCCACGCCAAGGAGAGTCCCATCCGGACACGGGACGGAGTCTTAAATCTTGTATCTTCATAGTCCAACAGTCAGGCCAAAGGATATAGTCCGGCTGTCCGGAGAACCCCTAATCCAGGACTCCCTCAGTAGCCCTAGAACCAGGCTTCAATGATGATGAGTCCGGCGCACTGATTTGTCTTCGGCATTGCAAGGCGGGTTCTTCCTCCGAATACTCCATAGAAGATCTTGAACACGAGGATAGTGTCCGGCTCTGCAAAATAAGTTCCACATACCACCGTAGAGAGAATAATATATCCACAAATCTGATCTGCTGACGACCTTTCATAACGTGACATCACACCACGGCCTGACCAATACTCGAACCGCATTTCTCAATCATCCTGCCATCGCACATTTTGTGAGGCAATTTTATTGGCACGTCTTGTCGGAGCAGAGATCGTGTTCCCCTTATTACAGGATTCTCATCAATACGGACGTGGGTAACCCAATCGTGCCCGTTGGTATGACTCCTCGATTTTAGGCAAGTCCCAAACAGACACGAGGAGGACGCTTGATATTCACCCTCTTTATAAAGAGACTAAGGCCCGTCCTTTTTTCTTCTCGCACTCCATCGAATCCTTCCACTCCACCTCGAGTTCCAACACCCAGGCTCAGGTCAGGCGCCTCGGACCTTCAACCATGTCCGGATCCAACCTTCAAGGTCGGTGGATGCCTTCCTCTGTCACAGAGGAAGACATCAAGAAGCTAAGAGAGTTAAGGTATTTGACCGGCGAAATCTCGCAAAGGTTGCCCGCTCAAGGGCAGGTCATTCCCACTCCCGAACCCGGCGAGAGCATTGTATTCATCTCTCACTTCCTCCGAGGGCTAGGCCTCACTGTGGATCCCTTTGTCAGGGGACTCATGTTCTATTATGGGCTGGATTTCCATGACCTGGCCCCGGATTCCATTCTTCACATCTCGTCGTTCATCGTCGTGTGTGAGGCCTTCCTCCACGTTACCCCACACTTTGGCCTATGGCTCAAGAATTTCAATGTGAAGCCGAAGATGATTGAGGGGCGACACACAGAATGCGGAGGTGCCGTAATAAGCAAAAGCGCTGATGTTCCGTGGCCGGAGGGTTCCTCCCTGGAGGTGTCCAGCTTATGGCAACGAGAGTGGTTTTATATCACAGCTCCCCGGGGTACCAAGTGGGTGGCCGCCCCTGCCTTTCGCTCGGGCCCCCCACCACAACTGACGTCATGGATCAACAGGGGGCTGGACTAGGGGCCAGTCAATGATGTGCCGACCCTGCAGGGTCGCTTCCGAGATCTCCTCGAGAGAGACGTTAGCCTGGTCACGGTAATGCATGTCATGCTAGTTCGTCGAGTCCCGCCTTGCAAACATCGACCCCTCCATATGTGGGAATTCAACCCAGAACGACCGCGAACTATTCAACACTTCCTCGGCATGACACTCGAAGGGATGTACAAATTGTTCTTCGGACCACAAATAAGGTGTCCGGACACCATCGAGGATGCGGGTCTGAGCTGCAATCGTCCAGATACCCAAGTAAGTAATCCCGTGGCAGAATACGCTGTCTTTTTATTTATCACAACATCATTCTGAAAAGTCGCTCTTTAACCAGGACTGGGTAACAAAGGCGAAGATGATCAGGTGTTCAACCCCCCTTCCCGAAGGCTCAGCAGATCCAGTACTGGCCAGAATGCTCGAGCCGGCACCTTATCAGGCACCCTCAGGGGAAGATAAAGGGGGAATAAAGAGGCTGAAAGCGGGCCTCACTCATTACTCATCCAATCCGGGGAGAAGGATCTGAATTTCTCTCTCCCCAAGGAAGGAAAAGGGCCACCTCTGAAGACCCGGAAACAAAGGTTTCCAAACGGGGGAAGAAATCTTTGCCAGAGGGTCCTGCCTTGGAAGGCACCCTTGCCGCACAATGCCCGCAAGGGGGTCAGCCCTCCACCGAGCTGTAAGTAAACAAAAAGCATTTAATAATAAAAATGTCCTGCTTTACTTCTGAGAACAATACCGAAGCATATATCTTGTAGTTCGGATCGTAACCCTTCTCCACAGAGTTCGTCTTCGGGGGATCTTCTTTCAGAGATGACGGAGAGCGAAAAACCTCCCCATGCCTCCCCGCCTCATGAGGCGGGCGACCCCGAGGTGTCATCTCGGAGTGCTTCTCCTGATCCGCCAACGCCAGAGGGTGATCCTTTGGCCGCCCGAAGTCCTCAGCATTCGGCTCTCGAAGAGAGCAATAGAAAGAGTCTGAAACCGTCCGGTGTGCGGTCGAACGTACTGAAGGATTTTTTGGAGCAAGCGGCTATCTCAGAAGCGCATCGTACGCTGATGGGTACGGTGGTTTGAGAGGATTTCATCCGCTGAAAGCGGGCTGCATGATGCTTTTATGAGCCTGCTGAAAGGCTTTGAGATACGTGAAATAGTACATTTGAATAGTATCGCACACGTTAGGTGTGCCCTATGCAGATAGTAGCCCCTGAGACTCTGGTTGCTGTCGAGAACGGCGGCAAACAGAGGATCATAGTCCCAGGGAATAATCAGGCCGCCTTCATGTGCAGGTGGCTGAAGGTCCGGTGACTAGCCGGACTTGTGAGTTTGCCGAGCTGAAGCGGCAACTTGATGCGGCAGATGCCGACATCGTGCTTGTCAACAAGCGGTTCGACGAGGCACATGCTATGTGAATTCTCTGGTGAACAATTAATAGTAAGAGGAGCATGATGTTAGTATCTTTACTATGTTGTGACTGCAAATGGAGCTGCCGCTGTGGAGACCCTTCGGGCGTAACTTTACCGAGCCAAGGAACAAGCCAGGAATAGTGATACGGCCGCTCTAAAAGCGGTCGAAGGGCTGAAGGCCGAACAGGCCGCCCATTGCCAACGCAAGGAAAAATAGCCAAGATGACCGTTGAGTTGAAGGATGCCGCCGACCGTTACCAGCTTCTTGAAAAGGAAAGCCGAGCGAAGGCGACGGACCTGGAGAAGGCCATGGTGGCAGCCAAGGAATCCCGCTCTAAAATCAGAGCGGTGAAGGAGGAGTTGCATCAAGCTGGGGATATCGCGGCTGGGAAGCCCTTTTTGTTGCGGACAAAGTTCGGGGATCCGAAGTATGCCCCTCTTGATCAACTATGGAGTTCGGCAGACGCATACGTGGATTTGGCAACCAGTGCTGCTGATGCGGCCGCGTACTTCAAGGATCAAAAAGATCGTGAAGTGGAAAGGCTGTTCTGGTCACAGTTCCATGTTCCAGTGCGTCTGCTGCTGTTGAATGAGCGAATGGCCGTGTGGGCCGAGCTCCATAGGTTGTCCGGGCTTGCTATGCGATCTGTTGTGGATCATCTGTGGCCGGAAGGGCCGAGGCCAAATAGTTATTTTGCTTTAGTGCAACAGTTCCTCGGTGCTGTGCCACACATCGACGCTATGAAGAGGTCGGCGTGCATAGAGGGTGTGCGGATGGCACTTGCCCGTGTTAAGACATACTAGGAGGATATGGAGGCCACCACTATTTCAACCCAGAGTTCGGCCGTGGGCCGAGTAGCTGCCGAGCACTACATTGAAGAGGTCCTTGAAGGCACTCGTTCAATAGAGGCTCAGTGCTCGAAGAATATTATGTTCTAGTGACATGTATTCCCATTGTAAAAAACAATGTTTTATTGAATTATAAAGGTTGTGTTTATACTTGTGCACGAAAGTATTATGATGCCTCCTGTGGCCGTTTATGTATATATTTATATAACACGAAAGTTTGCGATCGCTGCCAAATTTACGCATATAATGCGGGGGTGTTCGCAAAAAACGCGTATTCACACTTGATCCAACGTCTTGGTCCATTAAGGAGGCGATAGCGCAACGAACTAGGCAATCAGACTATATTGCTTTAACACTTTCACTTAGCCATGGGAGCTTGGTAGTGGGGCTACTATATAGCCCCTGGTACCTCTGCGCTCATCCGAATCCGGGGCGCGTACGTACATGATCGGGAAACGGCCCTTCGTTAATGCGGAGGAATCCCGAAGATTCCTCTAAGTCATCGAGTGGTTGACCAGTCTCGCGCTTTATCATGACAGTCAGTTTTCTGCTTTCTCTACTGAGGTGCTCATCCGGATGAACCAGGGCACAATCGTAGTAGTTCTCCTGGTGCCACCTTAGCCGATAGAGCGGAACATAAGGTACCAAAACACGGGAGCCGGGCAAACCCAACATTTGAACAAAGACATGATTCGGAGCTGATGCATATAAGGCCAAACTCGCGACACCGAACACTCCCGAAGGTATTCGATCATTATAACATATGTCGGGCTGAACAGTGCCCTTAGTAATGAACCCCGAGTGTCCAGGTACGGGCAATATTCTGACGTGGCGAAATGCCAATAATGTCAGCATCCTTCTCGGTTATACTAAATATCCGGAGGATGTGAACAACAAAAGACAGTAAGAAAGGTTGACGCAGGGTCTTAATCTAAAAAGAAACCTTTGAGCGGGTCCCTGCTGCACATCTGCGCCTGTGTCTCCATTATGCCGTATCCTGGAAGGGTGTAGCACGAGTGTCATATGTAAAAGAGAAGAATTAGGTGAAAGTTGCCGTGCCGAAGAATTGGTTATTCTCAATAGACCATTAAAATTCAAAATACATCAAGTTGAGCCGAACTAGCCCTGAGTATACGCGGGAAGCCCCTGGTGCCGTCTGTGCGGGTATAACCATCGAACCAATCTTGGGTTTGTCTAAGCTGTTATAGCTAGTAATTCACCCGACTCGTCTAGCCGTGTCCGCGATCTTAACGACCAATCCTTTATTCTGGTTGGAGGGGCCATTTAGTGTTCGGCTGTTAAAGCCGTCGTACATTCCTCCGCTCATAGGGAACGTTGAGTGTTTCCGTTAATGGTGATGGTGCCATGTGGACCGGGCATCTTAAGCATGAGAGAAGCGTAGTGTGGTACTGCGTTAAAACAAGCGAACGCCGCTCTTCCGAGCAGTGCTTGATAGCCACTTTGGAATGGAGCGATGTTGAAGTTTAACTTTTCGCTTCGGAAGTTATCGGGAGAACTGAATACAACCTCTAGTAATAGAGAGCCCGTGCAGCGGGCCTCTAGGCCTGGTATTACTCCCTTGAGGGTAGTATTACTGTGGCTGATTTTTGTCGGGTCTATCCCCATTTTGCGGACTGTGTCCAGATATATCAGATTAAGACAACTGCCACCGTCCATAAGGACTCGTGTGATATGCTATCCATTTACTATTGGCTCTAACACCAAGGCAGCCAATCCTTCATTCCGGATACTTGTCAGGTGATCCCTGCGATCAAAGGTGATCGGGCAGGTCAACCAGGGGTTGAACTTAGGGGTGACGGGCTCTATGGCGCGTGTGTCTCGGAGTGCATGTTTGCTTCTCCTCTTCATCACCTGGATCATGTTTACTGTCTTAACCTCTGGTGGGAATTTTTCTGTCCCCCAATGCTTTGCTGGCGAGGCTAGTCCTCGTCTTCACTTGGTGTCTCCCTCCCCTTGTGTTCGGCGTTTAGCTTACCGGCCTGCTTGAAGACCCAGCATTCTTTGTGGGTGTGATTTGCGGGTTTATCGGGGGTGCAATGAATCTGACATAGTTTGTCTAGAATCTTGTTTAGGCTGGACGGTCCATCTCTGCTACCTTTGAAAGTCTTTTTCCGCTGACCTGGTCGAGAGCCCTGAATCCGGCGTTTACCGCCGTATTATCTGGGCTATCCTCTTTATTTCGATGCTTTCTCTTACTGCGTCGTGGTTTTCCATTGCCATCTCTAACTTCGGATGTGCTTGGGTCGTTGGTGCTACTGTGGGCCAACCAGCTATCTTTGCCCGCGCAAAAGCAGGTCATGAGGCTTGTCAGGGCTGCCATTGTTCTCGGTTTTTCCTGGCTGAGGTGTCTGGTGAGCCATTCATCTCGGACGCTGTGCTTAAAAGCTGCTAGGGCTTCGGCGTCCGGGCAGTCGACGATTTGGTTCTTCTTATTGAGGAACCTGTTCCAAAGCTTTCAGGCTGACTCTCCGGGCTGTTGAATTATGTGACTTAAATCGTCTGCATCCGGAGGTCGGACATAGGTCCCTTGAAAATTGGCTCGAAAAGCACCCTCGAGCTCCTCCCAACTTCCAATTGAGTTTTTGGGGAGGCTTTTCAGCCAGTGCCGAGCTGGTCCTTTAAGCTTGAGGGGTAAGTACTTGATGGCGTGGAGATCGTCTTCGCGAGCCATGTGGATATGGAGGATAAAGTCCTCAATCCAGATCCCAGTGTCTGTGGTCCCGTCGTACGCCTCTATGTTCACTGGTTTGAATCCTTCCAGAAATTCGTGGTCCAGCACCTCATCGGTGAAACATAGGGGGTGTGCGGCACCCCTGTATTTGGATGTATCATGGCGTTCGGACGGTTGAAGTATTCGGGTTTTGATTTTGTGCCGGAGCGTGCTACCTAGATCCGTAGATGGATCTGGTCACGCCGGTCTTTTGATGCAAGTCATGATGTGAAGCGTGTGCTGACTTATGTGCAGCCTTGTTGGCCGCTCTATCGCGGCCACAAGGTGGTTGATCCGACCAGTTGGTCGTTTTATTTTTGGCTGTGTGGGCGCTAAGGCCTCATCGTCAAATTCAGGCAGTAGCTTGCGCTTTGGATAGCTCTTTGTGTGGTAACTTCCACCATACTTATCTTCATTGTCAAGCACTTTGCTCCATCTGCTGTTGAGCGTATTTTACGCGGCCTTAAGCCTTTGCTTTTGCTTCTTCAGACTTCTCGCAGTGGCAATAAGCCTTCTGCGGAGGTTCTCTTGTTCCAAGTGCCTATCCGGGATGATGTGTGCATCTTCGTCCGGGCTGTTCACCTCTTCGGAGGGAGGTTGATGAGCTTTATCCTCGGTGTCGCCGTGTTCGGACAGCGGATCCGTACTATGTTCACCGTTTGCCGGTTCATCCTGCTCTGCCGCTGGATCGATGTGATCATTGTTTCCTCTGGAGTCGACTGGGGTGTTATTTCTCTTTCACTGTTATCGCTGTTTTTGCCGAGGCGGGATTTGGAGCGGCGCCTACGCCGACGCTTTGTTTGCTTCTCGATGGAGTTGTTCTTCGCTGCATCCTTCCGTTCCTCGTCATTGTTTTCTTTGGGCGTATCCACCATGTAGATGTCATGTGATGAAGTGGCTGTCCAGCGCCCCGTGGGCGATGGTTCCTGTTCTTCTCCTGCATCGTCGTCCATGCTGTCGATGTCTTCGGAGTCGAAATCGAGCATGTCGGTTAAATCATCGACATTGGCTACTAAGTGGGTGGTGGGTGGGCAGCGAATTTCTTCGTCGTCCGCATCCCATTCTAGCCGGACATAGTCCGACCAAGGATCTCGTGACAAGGAGGGAGACCTTAATGAATTTAGCACGTCGCCGAAAGGCGAGTGCTGAAAGATATCCGCGGAGGTAAACTCCATGATTGGCGCCCTTTCGGATTCGATAGGCACGGACACAGGCGGCTCGGAGTCCGTGGCCGGGGACGAATCCAGTAGTTTGGCAACACAGCTCTTGTAAGGGGTGAAGTCAGTATCCGGCTCCATCGCGCTGAGAGTGCAGCCTCCATGGTGGGGTCTATCCACCCGTCCTCGGATTTCACAATTTGCTTCGGATCGAGGGCCGGAGTAGCTGCAGGTGTGATCTCCCGAACACTGTCCGACGACAGAGCTAAATCATGCTCATCGTGATCGTGTGGTGCACCTGGCATGGGCTCGAATCCGTCGAAGATCAAGTCTCCGCCGATGTCCGCAGTATAGTTCAAGTTTCCGAACCTGACCTGGTGGCCAGGGGCGTAGCTCTCGATTTGCTCCAGATGGCCAAGCGAGTTGGCCCGCAGTCGAAGCTGCCGAATACGAAGATCAATCCGGGGAGGAAAACTTCACCCTGGACCGCATCGTTACCGATGATCGAAGGAGCCACCAAGCCTTACGGTGTGATACAGTGGAACTCTCAATGAAAGCACCAATGTCGGTGTCAAAACCGGCGGATCTCGGGTAGGGGTCCCGGAATGTGCGTCTAAGGCGGATGGTAACAGGAGGCAGGGGACACAATGTTTACCCAGGTTCGGGCCCTCACGATGGAAGTAATACCCTACTTCCTGCTTGATTTATCCTGATGATATGATTATTACAAGAGTTGATCTACCACGAGATCAAAGAGGCTAAACCCTAGAAGCTAGCCTATGCTATGATTGTTGTTGTCCTACAGACTAAACCCTCCGGTTTATATAGATATCAGAGGGGGCTAGGGTTACACAGAGTCGGTTACAAGGGAGGAGATCTACATATCCGTATTCCCAAGCTTGCCTTCCACGCCAAGGAGAGTCCCATCCAGACACGGGATGAAGTCTTCAATCTTGTATCTTCATAGTCCAACAGTCCGGCCAAAGGATATATTCTGGCTGTCCGAAGACCCCCTAATCCAGGACTCCCTCACTATACAAGTTTCTGAACGAACTCCTTAAGAAAAGTTCTCCAAAAGTTCCCTGTGAAAGAATCCTTTGAAGCATCTAGTCGTCACAAACGTTTTGACTACATGTGGAGCCAAAACGGACTTCGTATGAGTCAGATATCCATGTTACAGCTTAACATCACAAGAAAACTAATTTTGAGCAGCGATTCTGAGACTAGTTCTTGTGTAGTCGCACTCGATTTTTTCAATTCTACTTCACTAAACATTACATATGAGATCCAACTACTTGTAGGTAAATGCAAGAGACCTCGGTTATGATGATGCAATAGGTCCATAGCTGGGACTTTGTGTATGTTCTCGAAATGCGTTTGTCGAGTGCTCATTAAGAAAGTTTCTATACAAGTTTCTGAACGAACTCCTTCAGAAAAGTTCTCCAAAAGTTCACTGTGAAAGAATCCTTTGAAGCATCTGGTCGTCACAAGACTACTTGTGGATCCAAAACGGACTCCGTAAGAGTCAGATATCCATGTTTCAGTTAACATTGCACAAAACTGATTCCGAACAACAATTACAGACTAGTTCTTGTGTAGTTGCATTCGATTTTTTCCATTCTACTTCACTAAACATCTCCATATGAGATCCAATTAGTTGTAGGGAAATACAAGAGACCTCAGTTATGATGGTGCACTAGGTCCATAGCTGGGACATTGTGTATGTTCTCAAAATGCGTTTGTCGAGTGCTCATTAAGAAAGTTTCTATACAAGTTTCTGAATGAACTCCTTAAGAAAAGTTCTCCGAAAGTTCCCTGTGAAAGAATTCTTTGAAGCATCTGATCGCCACAAACGTTTTGACTACTTGTGCAGCCAAAACGGACCCCGTATGAGTCAGATATCCATGTTTCAGTTAACACTGCTCAAATTGATTCCGAACGACAGTTACAGACTAGTTCTTGTGTAGTTGCATTCGATTGTTTTCCATTCTACTTCACTAAACATCTCCATTTGAGATCCAATTACTTGTAAGGAAATGCAAGAGACCTCAGTTATGATGATGCACTAGGTCCATAGCTGGGACTTTCTGTATGTCCTCGAAATGCGTTTGTCGAGTGCTCATTAAGAAAGTTTCTATACAAGTTTCTGAACGAACTGAATAATAAAAGTTCTTCAAAAGTTCCATGTGAAATAATACTTTATATCATCTGGTCGTCACAAACGTTTTGACTACTTGTGGAGCCAAAACGGACTCCGTATGAGTCAGATATCCATGTTTCAGTTAACACTGCGCAAAACTGATTCCAAGCAGCGATTCTGAGACTAGTTCTTGTGTAGTTGCATTTGATTTTTTCCATTCTACTTCACTAAACATCTCCATATGAGATCTAATTACTTGTGGGGAAGTGCAAGAGACCTTAGTTATAATGATGCACTAGGTCCATAGCTGGAACTTTGTGTATGTTCTCGAAATGCGTTTGTCGAGTGCTCATTAATAAAGTTTCTATACAAGTTTCTGAACGAACTCCTTAAGAAAAGTTCTCCAAAAGTTCCCTGTGAAAGAATCCTTTGAAGCATCTGGTCATCACAAATGTTTTGGCTACTTGTGGAGCCAAAATGGACTCCTTATGAGTCAGATATCCATGTTTCAGTTAACACTGCGAAAAACTGATTCCGATCGACAGTTACAGACTAGTTCTTGTGTAGTTGCATTCAATTTTTTCCGTTCTAATTCGCTAAACATCTCCATATGAGATCCAATTACTTGTAGGGAAATGCAAGAGACCTCAGTTATGATGATGCACTATGTCCATAGCTGGGACTTTGTGTATGTTCTTGAAATTCGTTTGTCGAGTGCTCATTAAGAAAGTTTCGGTACAAGTTTCTGAACGAACTCCTTAAGAAAAGTTCTCCAAAAGTTCCCTGTGAAAGAATCCTTTGAATAATCTGGTCGTCACAAATGTTTTGACTACTTGTGGAGCCAAAACGGACTCCGTACGAGTCAGATATCCATGTTTAAGTTAACACAAATAAGAAACCGATTCCGAGCAGCGATTCTGAGACTAGTTCTTGTGTAGTTGGATTCAATTTTTTCCGTTCTACTTCACTAAACATCTCCATATGAGATCCAATTATTTGTAGGGAAATGCAAGAGACTTCAGTTATGATGGTCCACTAGGTACATAGCTGGGACTTTGTGTATGTTCTCGAAATGAGTTTGTCGAGTGCTCATTAAGAAAGTTTCTATACAAGTTTTTGAATGAACTCCTTAAGAAAAGTTCGCCGAAAGTTCCCTGTGAAAGAATTCTTTGAAGCATCAGATCGCCACAAACATTTTGACTACTTGTGGAGCCAAAACGGACCCCGTATGAGTCAGATATCCATGTTTCAGTTAACACTGCTCAAAACGGATTCCGAACGACAGTTACAGACTAGTTCTTGTGTAGTTGCATTCGGTTTTTTTCCATTCTACTTCACTAAATATCTCCATATGAGATCCAATTACTTGTAAGGAAATGCAAGAGACCTCAGTTATGATGATGCACTAGGTCCATAGCTGGGACTTTGTGTATGTTCTCGAAATGCGTTTTTCGAGTGCTCATTAAGAAAGTTTCTATACATGTTTCTGAACGAACTCATTAATAAAAGTTCTCCAAAAGTTCCATGTGAAATAATCCTTTATAGCATCTAGTCGTCACAAACTTTTAGACTACTTGTGGAGCCAAAACGGACTCCGTATGAGTCAGATATCCATGTTTCAGCTTAACATCAAGAAAACTGATTCCGAACGACGCGATTCTGAGACTAGTTCTTGTGTAGTTGCATTCGATATTTTCCATTCTACTTCACTAAACATCTCCATATGAGATCGAATTACTTGTAGGGAAATGCAAAAGACCTTAGTTATGATGACGCACTAGGTCCATAGATGTAACTTTGTGTGTGTTCTCAAAATGCGTTTGTCGGGTGCTCATTAATAAAGTTTCTATACAAGTTTCTGAACGAACTCTTTAAGAAAAGTTCTCCATAAGTTCCCTGTGAAAGATTCATTTGAAGCATCTGGTCGTCACAAACGTTTTGGCTACTTGTGGAGCCAAAACGGACTCCTTATGTGTCAGATATCCATCTTTCAGTTAACACTGCGAAAAACTGATTCCGATCGACAGTTACAGACTAGTTCTTGTGTAGTTGCATTCGATTTTTTCCATTCTACTTCACTAAACATCTCCATATGAGATCCAATTACTTGTAGGGAAATGCAAGAGACCTCAGTTATGATGATGCACTAGGTCCACAATTTGGGACTTTGTGTATGTTCTCGAAATGCGTTTGTCGAGTGCTCATTAAGAAAGTTTCTATACAAGTTTCTGAACGAACTCCTTCAGAAAAGTTCTCCAAAAGTTCCCTGTGAAAGAATCCTTTGAAGCATCTGGTCGTCACAAGACTACTTGTGTAGCCAAAACAGACTCCGTAAGAGTCAGATATCCATGTTTCAGTTAACATTGCGCAAAACTGATTCCGAACGACAATTACATACTAGTTCTTGTGTAGTTGCATTCGATTTTTTCCATTCTACTTCACTAAACATCTCCATATGAGATCGAATTAGTTGTAGGGAAATGCAAGAGACCTCAGTTATGATGGTGCACTAGGTCCATAGCTGGGACATTGTGTATGTTCTCAAAATGCGTTTGTGGAGTGCTCATTAAGAAGGTTTCTATACAAGTTTCTGAATGAACTCCTTAAGAAAAGTTCTCCGAAAGTTCCCTGTGAAAGAATTCTTTGAAGCATCTGATCGCCACAAGCGTTTTGACTACTTGTGGAGCCAAAACGGACCCCGTATGAGTCAGATATCCATGTTTCAGTTAACACTGCTCAAAACTGATTCCGAACGACAGTTACATACTAGTTCTTGTGTAGTTGCATTAGATTTTTTTCCATTCTACTTCACTAAACATCTCCATTTGAGATCCAATTACTTGTAAGGAAATGCAAGAGACCTCAGTTATGATGATGCACTAGGTCCATAGCTGGGACTTTCTGTATGTTCTCGAAATGCGTTTGTCGAGTGCTCATAAAGAAAGTTTCTATACAAGTTTCTGAACAAACTCAATAATAAAAGTTCTTCAAAAGTTCCCTGTGAAATAATCCTTTATAGCATCTGGTCGTCACAAACGTTTTGACTACTTGTGGAGCCAAAACGGACTCCGTATGAGTCAGATATCCATGTTTCAGTTAACACTGCGCAAAACTGATTCCGAGCAGCGATTCTGAGACTAGTTCTTGTGTAGTTGCATTCGATTTTTTCCATTCTACTTCACTAAACATCTCCATACGAGATCTAATTACTTGTGGGGAAGTGCAAGAGACCTTAGTTATGATGACGCACTAGGTCCATAGCTGGAACTTTGTGTATGTTCTCGAAATGCGTTTGTCGAGTGCTCATTAATAAAGTTTCTATACAAGTTTCTGAACGAACTCCTTAAGAAAAGTTCGCCAAAAGTTCCCTGTGAAAGAATCATTTGAAGCATCTGGTCGTCACAAACGTTTTGGCTACTTGTGGAGCCAAAACGGACTCCTTATGAGTCAGATATCCATGTTTCAGTTAACACTGCGAAAAACTGATTCCGATCGACAGTTACAGACTAGTTCTTGTGTAGTTGCATTCGATTTTTTCCATTCTACTTTGCTAAACAACTCCATATGAGATCCAATTACTTGTAGGGAAATGCAAGAGACCTCAGTTATGATGACGCACTATGTCCATAGCTGGGACTTTGTGTATGTTCTCGAAATTCGTTTGTCGAGTGCTCATTAAGAAAGTTTCGGTACAAGTTTCTGAACGAACTCCTTAAGAAAAGTTCTCCAAAAGTTCCCTGTGAAAGAATCCATTTGAAGAATCTGGTCGTCACAAATGTTTTGACTACTTGTGGAGCCAAAATGGACTCCGTACGAGTCAGATATCCATGTTTAAGTTAACACAACACAAAACTGATTCCGAACGACAGTTACAGACTAGTTCTTGTGTAGTTGGATTCAATTTTTTCCGTTCTACTTCACTAAACATCTCCATATGATATCCAATTATTTGTTGGGAAATGCAAGAGACTTCAGTTATGATGGTCCACTAGGTACATAGCTAGGACTTTGTGTATGTTCTCGAAATGCGTTTGTCGAGTGCTCATTAACAAAGTTTCTATACAAGTTTCTGAATGAACTCCTTAAGAAAAGTTCTCCGAAAGTTCCTTGTGAAAGAATTCTTTGGAGCATCTAATCGCCTCAAACATTTTGACTACTTGTGGAGCCAAAACGGACCCTGTATGAGTCAGATATCCATGTTTCAGTTAACACTGCTCAAACCTGATTCCGAACGACAGTCACAGACTAGTTCTTGTGTAGTTGCATTCGATTTTTTCCGTTCTACTTCACTAAACATCTCCATATGAGATCCAATTACTTGTAGGGAAATGCAAGAGATCTCAGTTATGATGATGCACTATGTCCATAGCTGGGACTTTGTGTATGTTCTCGAAATTCGTTTGTCGAGTGCTCATTAAGAAAGTTTCGATACAAGTTTCTGAACGAACTCCTTAAGAAAAGTTCTCCAAAAGTTCCATGTGAAAGAATCCGTTGAAGAATCTGGTCGTCACAAATGTTTTTACTACTTGTGGAGCCAAAACGGACTCCGTATGAGTCAGATATCCATGTTTAAGTTAACACAGCGCAAAATTGATTCCGAACGACAGTTACAGACTAGTTCTTGTGTAGTTGTATTCAATTTTTTCTGTTCTACTTCACTAAACATCTCCACATGAGATCCAATTATTTGTAGGGAAATGCAAGAGACCTCAGTTATGATGATGCACTAGGTACATAGCTGGGACTTTGTGTATGTTCTCGAAATGCGTATGTCGAGTGCTCATTAAGAAAGTTTTTATACAAGTTTCTGAACGAACTCCTTAAGAAAAGTTCTGCAAAAGTTCCCTGTGAAAGAATCCTTTGAAGCATCTTGTCGTCACAAACGTTTGGACTACTTGTTGAGCCAAAGCGGACTTCGTATGAGTCAAATATCCTTGTTTCATTTAACACTGTGCAAAAATGATTCCGAACGATAGTTACAGACTAGTTCTTGTGTAGTTGCTGTCGGTATCAAAACCGGCGGATCTCGGGTAGGGGGTCCTGAACTGTGCGTCTAAGGCGGATGGTAACAGGAGGCGGGGGACACGATGTTTACCCAGGTTCGGGCCCTTTCGATGGAGGTAATACCCTACTTCCTGCTTGATTGATCTCAATGATATGAGTATTACAAGAGTTGATCTACCACAAGATCGTAGAGGCTAAACCTTAGAAGCTAGCCTATGGTATGATTGTTGTTGTTGTCCTACGGACTGAACCCTCCGGTTTATATAGACATCGGAGGGGGCTAGGGTTACACAGAGTCGGTTACAAGGGAGGAGATCTACATATCCGTATTGCCAAGCTTGCCTTCCACGCCAAGGAGAGTCCCATCCGGACACGGGACGAAGTCTTCAATCTTGTATATTCATAATCCAACAGTCCGGCTAAAGTATATGGTCCGACTGTCCGAGGACCCCCTAATCCAGGACTCCCCTCGGTTGCCCCTGAACCAGGATTCAATGACGATGAGTCCGGCGCGCAGATTGTCTTCGGCATTGCAAGGCGGGTTCTTCCTCTGAATAATCCATAGAAGATTTTGAACACAAGGATAGTGTCCGGCTCTGCAAAACAAATTCCACATACCACCGTAGGGAGAATAATATTTACACAAATCTAATCTGCTGACAACTTTTCATAACATGACATCACACCACGGCCTGGTAATTATTCGAACCATTTCTCCCAGCCTGCCACTGCACGTTTCGCAAGGCAGTTTTATTGGCATGTCTTGTCGAAGCAGAGATCGTGTCCCCCTTATTACAGGACTCTCATCAATACGGGTGTGGGTAACCCAATCGTTCCCGTTGGTACGACTCCTCGATTTTAGGCAATTCAAAACGGCCACGTGGAGGACGCTTGATATTCACCCTCTTTATAAAGAGGCCAAGGCCTGTCCTTTTCTTCTCGCACTCAATCGAACCCTTCCCCCACCTTGAGTTCCAACACCCAATGCTCAAGCTAGGCGCTTCGGACCTCCAATCATGTCCGGATCCAACCTTCACGGTCGGTGGATGCCCTCCTCTGTCACAGAGGAGGACATCAAGAAGCTAAGAGAAGCCAGGTATCTGACCGCCGAAATCTCGCACAGGCTACCTGCTCGAGGGCAGGTCATTCCCACTCCCGAACCCGGCGAGAGTGTCGTATTCGTCTCCCACTTCCTCCGAGGGCTAGGCCTTAGTCTAGATCCCTTTGTTAGGGGGCTCATGTTTTTTACAAGCTCGATTTCCATGATCTGGCTCCGGACTCCATACTTCACATCTCGTCGTTCATCGTCGTGTGTGAGGCCTTCCTCCACATCACCCCACACTTCGGCTTGTGTCTCAAGACCTTTAATGTGAAGCCGAAGATGATCAATGGGCGACACGCAGAATGCGGAGGTGCCATAATAATCAAAGGCGCTGATGCTCCATGGCCAAAGGGTTCCTTCCCAGAGGTGTCCAGCTTATGGAAATGGGAGTGGTTTTACATCACAGCTCCCTGTGGTACTAAGTGGGTAGCCGCCCCTGCCTTCTGCTTGGGCCTCCCGCCACAACTGGCGTCATGGGTCAGCAAGGGGCTGGACTGGGGGCCATTAAATGATGTGACGACATTGCAGAGTCGCATCCGAGACCTCCTACAGAGATATCAACCTTGTCAAGGTAATGCAAGTCATGCTAGTTCGTCGAGCCCTGCCTTGCAAACGTCGACCTCTCCGTATGTCGGAGTTCAACCCGGAAGGACCTTGAACTATTCAGCACTTCTTCGGCATGACGCATGAAGAGAAGTACGGATTGTTCTTCGGATCACAAATAAAGTGTTCGGACACCACCGAGGATGCGGGTCTGAGTTGCAATCGTCCAGATACCCAAGTAAGTAGTTCCTCGGTCGAACATGTTGTCTCTTTATTTATCACAACATCATTCTGAAAAGTCACTCTTTGACCAGGACTGGATAAAAAAGGCGAAGATGATCAGGTGTTCGGCCCCCCTTCCCGAAGGCTCAACAGATCCAGTACTGGCTAGAATGCTTGAGCTCACGCCTTATCAAGCTTCATCAGGGGAAGATAAAGGGGGGGAATGAAGAAGCCGAAAGCAGGCCACACTCATTGTTCATCCAAACCGGGGGATTAGTGCCTCCGCGAAGGAGGATAACCGGGGAGAAGAAGCTAAAATTCCTCTGAAGACTTGGAAACAATGGTTTCCAAACGAGGGAAGAAACCTTGTCAGGGGGCCCTACCCCGGAGGGTATCCTTACCACACAGTGCCCGCAAGGGGACCAGCCCTCCACCGAGCTGTAAGTAAACAAAAGTACTTTATAGTAAATATAACTTGCCTCACTTCTGAGATCAATGACCGAGATGTATGTCTTGTAGTTCAGATCGTAGCCCTTCTCGACAGAGTTTGTCTTTCGGGGATCTTCTTCCGGAGATGATGGAGAGCGAAACGCCTCCCCGTACCTCCCCGCCTCATGAGGCGGGCGACCCTGAGGTGTCGTCACGGAGGATTTCTCCTGATCCGCCAAGGCCAGAGGGCAACCCTTCAGCCACCCGAAGTCCAGAGTACTCGGCTCCTAAGGAGAGGCACGGAAAGAGTCCGGGACTGTCCGGTGCGCGACCAGACGCACTGATGAATCTTCTAGAGCAAGTGACTATCTCAGAAACACATCGTACGCTAATGGGTACGGTGGTTGAGAGGATTTCATCCGCCGAAAGCGGGTTGCATGAAGCTTTTGTGAGCCTGCTAAGAGGCTTTGAGGTACGCAAAGTAATATATATATTTTTTG
The DNA here is from genome assembly GCA_021605145.1 of Aegilops bicornis. Classification (NCBI taxonomy): domain Eukaryota; kingdom Viridiplantae; phylum Streptophyta; class Magnoliopsida; order Poales; family Poaceae; genus Aegilops; species Aegilops bicornis. The sequence goes on from CM038669.1 coordinate 150,089,442, forward strand.
ACGGTACCGCACACGCTAGGTGTGCCCTATGTAGATAGTAGCCCCTGAGACTCTGGTTGCTGTCGAAAAAGACGACAAATAGAGGATCATAGTCCCAGGTAATAACCATTTTTCTTTCATGTGCAGGAGGCTACGGGTCTGGTAGCTAGCCGACTAGTGAGTTTGCCGAACTGAAGCGGCAACTTGATACGGCAGATGCCGACATCGTGCTTGTAAACAAGCGGCTTGACGAGGCACAGGGTATGTATTCTCCAATGATCAATACATATTAAGAGGAGCATGATGCTAGTATCTGTAATATGTTGTGACTGCAGATGGAGCTGTCGCCGTGGAGACCCTTTGGGCGGAACTTGCCCGAGCCAAGGAACAAGCCAGGAAGAGTGATGCCGCCGCCCTAAAGGCGGTCGAAAAGTTAAAAGCCGAATAGGCTGCACATTGCGAGAGCAAAGAGAAAATAGCGAACATGGCTATTGAGTTGAAAGATGCCGCCGATCGTTATGAGCTTCTTGAAAAGGAAAGCCAAATGAAGACGGCGGACTTGGAGAAAGCCATGGTCGCAGCCAAGGAAGCCCGCTCGAAAATCAGAGTTGCGAAGGAGGAGCTACGTCAAGCCGGAAATATCATGGCCGAGAAGCCCTTTTTGTTGCAGACAAAGTTCGGGGATCCTAAGTATGCCCTTCTGGATCAATTATGGAGTTCTGCGAACGCGTACCTGGATTTGGCAGCGAGTGCAGCTGATGCGACCAAGTTTTTCGAAGATAAAAAAGATCACGAAGTGGAAAAGTTGTTCTGGTCGTAGTTCCATGCTCCAGCGCGTCCTCTGCTGTTGAATGAGCAAATGGCCGAGTGGGCCGAGCTCCATCGGTTGTCCGGGCTTGCCATGAGGTCTGTCGTGGATCGTCTCTGGCCGGAGGGATCAAGGCCGAATAGTTATTTTGGTCTTGTGCAACAATTCCTTGCTGCTGTGCCACATATTGACGCTGTAAAGAGGTCGGTGTGCATAGGGGGTGCGCGGATGGCTCTTGCCCGTGTCAAGACATACTTGGCGGAGATGGAGGCCACCACAATTGCAACCCAGAATCCGGCCGTAGGCCAGGTTTCTGCTGAGCACTATTTTGAAGAAGTCCTAGACGGCGCTCGTTTAATAGAGGCTCAGTGCTCGAAGAGTATCATGTTCTAGTGACATGTATCCCAATTGTAAGAACAATGTTATTTGAACTATAAATGCTGTGTTTATACTTTTGCCTGAAAGTATTATTATGCCTCCTGTGCGATCGTTTATGTATATATGTATATAACATGAAAGTTTGCAGTCGTCGGCTTCAGCCCCCACGCATATAATGTGGGGGTGTTTGCAAAAGCGCGTCTTCACACTTGATCCAACGTCTTGGTCCATTCAGGAGGTGGTAGCGCGGCGAACAAGGCAATCGGACTATATTGCTTTAACACTTTCACTTAACCATAGGAGTTTGACAGTGGGGCTACTATACAGCCCCTGGTATTTCCGCGACTATCCGAATACGGTGCGCATACGTACATGACCGGGAAAACCGGTCCTTCGTTAATGCGGAGGAATCCCGAATATTCCAATTAGTCATCGAGTGGTTGACCAGTCTCACGCTTTATCATGACAGTCAGTTTTCGGCTTTCTCTACTGAGGTGCTCGTCCAGATGAACCAGGGCACAATCACAGTAGTTCTCCCGGTGCCACCTTAGCCGATAGAGCGGAACGTAAGGTAGCAAAACACGGGAGCCGGGCAAACCCAACATTTGACCGAAGACATGATTCGGAGCTGATGCATCTAAGGCCAAACTCGCGACGTCGAACACTTCCTAAGGTATTCGGTCTTTATAACATATACCGGGCTGAATAACGCCTTTGATAATGAACCCCGAGTGTCCAGGTACGTGCATTATTCCGACGTGGTGAAAGGCCAATAACGTCAGCATCCTTCTCGGCTATACTGAGTATCCGGAGGATGTGAGGCAACAAAAGACAGCAAGAAAGGTTTACACAGGGTCTTAATCTAAAAAGAAACCTTTGAGCGGGTCCCTGTTGCACGTCTGCGCCTGTTTCTCCGTTGTGCCGTATCCTGGAAGGGTGTATGAGGGAGTCCTGGATTAGGGGGTGTCCAGATGGCCGGACTATAACCTTTGGCCAGACTCCTGGACTATGAAGATACAAGATTGAAGACTTCGTCCCGTGTCCGGATGGGACTTTCCTTGGCGTGGAAGGCAAGCTTGGCGATACGGATATGTAGATCTCCTCCCATTTGTAACCGACTCTATGTAACCCTAACCCTCTCCAGTGTCTATATAAACCGGAGGGTTTTAGTCCGTAGGACGAACAACAATCATACCATAGGCTAGCTTCTAGGGTTTAGCCTCTCTGATCTCGTGGTAGATCTACTCTTGTACTACCCATATAATCAATATTAATCAAGTAGGAGTAGGGTTTTACCTCCATCGAGAGGGCCCGAACCTGGGTAAAAACATCGTGTCCCTTGTCTCCTGTTACCAGCCGCCTGGACGCACAGTTCGGGACCCCCTACCCGAGATCCGCCGGTTTTGGCACCGGCATTGGTGCTTTCATTGAGAGTTCCTCTGTGTCGTCGCCATCAGGAAGGATGCCTCATCCTGTCTTTAAAGACGACACTGTTGCTAAAAGATCTTTGGCTATCGCCCAAACTCTCCGGCTAGGCGGTTTTCTTATGACCGCCTATTCGGCCGCCGTGCCAACGATGACTTATCGGGTCATCGAAAGCAATCTTCACGCCAACTCGGAACTCGCCGAGCAGTTAGATCCGACAGAGCTCTCTTCCTTAAACGAGCTCCTGGATTGCATCGCCGCCCTGGGAGTCGCTACAGACTACGATCAGATTGGGCCTAAACCCAATGTGAGAGAGATTAACTCTCCCCAGGTCACCCATAACGTTGCTGTGGTGGAGGAACAATGCGGCGACCCTTCATCTATCTTAAGGACTAGCTATGTCCGGATTCCCGATCCCTCCAAGCCGGATACCCACGGAGGGGAGGACGTCACTCAACACCTGAACTTAGAGTCAGGCAACGGGCTAGATTCATTAGACAACATCCAAGAATCCAAACCTCTGAGTTCGGAAACTCCTAGGCCCTTGAGTCTCAGATTGGGTGAGGTTTCGGATTTAATTCCACCCACCCACCCGAACATATGCGATCTATCCAAAATTAGGCAAGAGCCTGAGGAAACAGTACATCATTACTCGGCCAGATTCCTCCTGGTTATGAACAGGATAAAGGACTGCCGCGAGGAAGATGCAATTTCATTCTTCTGCAATAATTGCACGGACAAGGGAATCCTCAACGCCATAGGTCATCGTGAAATTACACGCTTTGCTGACTTGGCGTCCATAGTACGAAAGTACTTTGCGATGGAAAGCGCCTGGAAGACCGAAGTAAGATTTTGGGACAATCCGGCCCTGAATACAAACCCAGTCCGAAATAAAAGGGTGCATTATCGCCAGTCACCCGGGTTAAACACCAAAAAACAAAAAACCCCTACAGGGCATGGAACCGTACTGGAGGGATGGCTCAATGGACCCTATAAAATTCATAGTACAGAGGGCGCCACACCAACTCATAGCCTTAGAGCATGTTGGATACTCCGACAGGTGGCCAAAAGTGGCGAAGAGCTTCTAACCCCATAATCCACAAAGCACCAGCCCAGGGATACCAGTACGGTATTAACAGTCTTCGAGACTTCCGCATCAAATAATATGCGGAAACGAACACTCATAGCCTTGCCGAAGTCTACCAAGTAGCAACGATAAACCCATGGAGTGACACGGCTATTACCTTTAATGCCAGTGATGAACCTAAATTCCGAACAGCCCGAGCACCAGCCGCATTTGTCCTCAGTCCAATAGTGGACGACTTTCGCCTTACCAAGGTACTCATGGATGGTGGCAGCAGATTGAACCTCATTTACGAGGAAACCCTTCGAAAAATGGAAATAGACTGGAGCCGCATTGAGCGAAGCAGCACAACCTTTAGAGGAATAATCCCCAGTCGGGAAGCATGCTGTACAGGAAAAATCACACTAGATGTGGTGTTCGGCATGCCGGATAATTACAGGTCCGAGGAGACCACGTTCCAAGTGTCCCCGTTCAGCAGCGGATACCACGCCCTATTAGGGCGAGAGGCATTTACAATTTTTCAAGCTATACCCCATTACGGGTACATGAAGCTCAAAATGCCAGGGCCCAACGGAATCATCACTCTTGCTAGTGACCCGGACATAGCACTCACCGAAAAATAAGACAGCCAGACCGCCCTTGAGGCACTATCCAAAGCCCTAGCGGCCGAGGAACTGATCACACAAGGCTCCATGGTGAGCAGGGACGACGTGATACTCGATAAAAGATCCAAGTCCACCTCCTTTAAACCAGCGGACGAAATAGTCAAATTCCAAGTCCATCCAACGGACCCTACAAAAACGGCCTCCATCGGGCGCAATTAAACCCTGATGTAGACGCCGACTACGAGAATTCCTACGAAAATTGGGACATTTTTGCACGGCACCCTTCGGACATGCCACGAATCCCACGCCGGCTGGCCGAGCACAGCCTAAACATCCTAAAAGGATTCAAGCCCGATCAAGCCGGCTCTTGGCGTTTCTCCGAACCTGAGAGACAAGCCATGGGAGAGGAGCTAGCCAAACTATTGGAGGCCGGATTCATCGGAGATATAAAACATCCGGACTGGCTAGCAAACCTGGTGATGGTACCAAAGAAGGACAAATCCTGGCGCCTATGCGTCGATTTCAAGGACCTCAACACGGCTTGCCCAAAGGATCCCTTCCCCCTCCCCCGCATCGATCAAATTATCGACGCTACCGCAGGACACGATTCATTGTGTTTTCTCGACGCATACTCCGGTTACCATCAAATTAAGATGGCAGAGCCTGACCAAGCCGCAACGGCATTCATCACCCCATACGGCCCATTCTGCTTCAACACAATGCCCTTCGGGCTCAAAAACACCGGCGCAACATATCAGCGCATGATTCAGACATGTCTGGCAAACCAGATCGGCAAAACAATTGAGGCATACGTAGATGATGTGGTCATCAAATCCAAGCATGTCGAAACTCTAGTAGACGACTTGAGGCTCACATTCGATAACCTCCGAACATATGACATCAAGCTTAACCCGGAAAAATGCGTTTTCGGCGTACCAGCCGGAAAGCTCTTTGGCTTCATTGTATCCGGTAGAGGAATTGAAGCAAACCCAGCCAAGATCCGAGCTCTGTCACAATTGGATATCCCAAAGGACCTCAAACAAATACAAAAATTGATCGATGCATGGCGGCTCTAAGCCGCTTTCTCCCGCTTGGGAGAAAAGGCATTACCCTTTATCGCCTCCTCCGCAAGACCGAACACTTCGAGTGGATTTGATGCCGCCATGGCCGGACTCGAAGAAATAAAAGCCATATTGGCAACAAACCCGGTCCTGGCCGCGCCTAACATGGGCGAACCAATGCTATTATACATCGCGGCAACTCATCAAGTTGTAAGCGCGGTGCTCGTTGTCGAACGAGAAACGGATGGACACAAGTTCCCCCTTCAAAAACCAGTTTACTACGTGTCCACTGTCCTCACTCCATGCAAGTCATGGTATCCGCATTATCAAAAGATAGCGTACGCGGTGTTTATGGCATCCCGGAAGCTGCGACACTACTTTCAAGAGTGTTCGATAACAGTAGCCTCCGAAGTACCTCTTAGTGACATTATAAACAACTGCGACGCGACGGGTCGGATGGCCAAATGGGCCATTGAGCTCCTCCCGTTCGAATAACCTATAAGCCACGGCGAGCTATTAAGTCGCAAGTCTTGGCCGACTTCGTCGCCGAATGGACTGAAGCCGAACTCCCTAAAGAGTACGGCACATATTCCAACTGGATCATGCACTTCGACGGCTCCAAAATGTTGGCCGTTCTGGGGGCTGGCGTTGTTCTGATGTTCCCAACAGGAGATACAGTTCAATACGTACTCCAGATAATGTATACGGACTCCAACAACACAGCCGAATACGAGGCCCTTCTACATGGTCTCCGGATGGCAGTCTCCATGGGCATCCGACGCCTAGAGGTGCGCGGGGATTCGAACCTCGCGATATCCCAAATAAATGGAGACTTTGATGCCAAGGATCTGAAAATGGCAGCTTATCGCAACACCGTCCTAAAAATGTCAGCTCGGTTTGAGGGGCTCGAATTTCACCATATAGCTCGGGAAAACAATCAGGCAGTAGACATGTTGGCACGCATTCGTGCAAAGTGCGATGCCGTCCCCCCCAATATCTTCCTAGAGAGGCTGTTCAAGCCATCCGTACTATGGGAAGGGGAATCCGGAAATAATAGCCCGGACCCAACCGCACTGCCCGACACCGAACATTCTAACGCAACGGAAGGATCTGCCATCGAAGTATCATCTTCAGCCCACGTAATAATGGCAGTCATTGCCTCGTGGACAGAACCATTCCTAGCCTACCTAATCAGGCAGGAACTCCCCGAGGACCAAAACAAGGCACGCTGCATAGTGCGGCGAGCTAAAGCCTATAAAGTCCATGAGGGAGAGCTTTATAAGAAAAGCACCAACGGAGTCCTTCAAAGGTGTATCTCTGAAGAGGAAGGGCGGAATCTCATGGCTGAAATTCATGCCGGCTCGGCGGGCACCACGCTGCAGTCCGGGCCCTTGTAAGCAAGGCCTTCCGTACAGGATTTTATTGGCCGACGGCCCGGACAGATGCTCAGGACTTAGTCCAATGATGCATCTGCTGCCAGCTCTTTGCTAACCAAAGCCACATGCCACCCACCGCCCTCCAAACTATGCCCATCACCTGGCCCTTCGCGGTCTGGGGGCTTGACATGGTTGGACCCCTTAAAGGAGGAACCCACAAGCAAAAATACCTACTGGACATGGTGGATAAATTCACCAAATGGATAGAGGCCAAGCCTGTTAAGACGGCTGAATCCGGACCGGTGATAGACTTCATATCAGGGGTCGTACACCGTTACGGCGTCCCCCACAGCATCATCACTGATAACGGCACGAACTTTACGGCCGACGAGGTCAAACTCTGGTGCAAAAACATGGGCATCAAGCTCAACTATGCTTCAGTCTATCACCCACAAACTAATGGTCAAGTCGAGCGAGCAAATGGTCTAATTATGAGCGACATTAAACCCAGATTAGTGCGGTCCCTCAAGGAATCTAACACGCACTGGGTAGAGGAGCTCGACTCCATACTCCGGGGGCTACGGACCACGCCGAATCACACCACCGGATTCACAGCATTCTTTATGGTATACGGCGCAGAGGCAGTTCTGCCCTGCGACATAATTCATGACTCACCTCGCGTGCGCATGTACGAAGAAAGAGAAGACGAACTCGATCGGCAGGATAGTTTGGACGCCTTGGAGGAGGAGCGTGACGTGGCAAAAGCCCGTTCCGCATTCTATCAACAGCAGGCTCGAAGATATCAAAGCAGAGAAGTACGGGCCAAAACTTACAATGTTGGCAAGTTAGTTCTACGCTCACGGACAAGAAAAAGGACAAACTCAAGCCCAAATGGGAAGGTCCCTTTATTATTGACCAAGTCCTGACTGGTGGAGCGTACCGTCTGCGAGATGCATCGGATAACCGACTCGAGCAGCCCGTCTCCGAAGATTCTACGCCTAGCGCCAGACTCTGTGTTCGTCTCCTTCCTCTGTCTATTTTTTACACATTAGCTGTCTTATATTTCTCTCCTTCTCCATCCCTTTCTCTTACAGCCTTTAAGGGCTCGTTCACGCCTTGTTCGCACACAATTGACGTGCTATCCGTGCTCGTTATACCTGGGGGCTTCAGAAGCTTATTTATGCGGGCTTCACGCCAAACACATGTGTCACACTTCCGCATGTACCTTTTATTCACCATTATATGCATCGATATGACTTAAGTTTTGGCCAAGCTGGGTTGCCTGGCTCCTGTGCTTACCCCTACGTTCCCGATTGTTCGGCTAGGCGGTAAAGGCAACACCTCTGCGATTATTCTTGCCGGGTCGGCGGATGTGTACCTCGATCGGGTGAATCCAAAAGCTAGCGTTCTTAAGGGAATATTCGGTCGCTAAACTAAATATGATTTCTCACTTGTTTATTTATCTTCCCCCAGATGCTTTTCTGCTTTTTTCGCAGTCCGGACATGCACTTTAGGGCATGCCTCCCAGGGAAAGGAACCCCTAACAAAACTATTCTCCCTGGAAGATGTTTCTTACTAACCATGTAATATAACATAATTAGTTGGGCACTTGTCTGTTCAAACACTAATGACCCCTACGCCTGGTCTCCATGCATGCCCCGGTTCTTACATAACCGAGAGGGTATTCGGACACACTCCGGACTATCGGGTCCCGAGGTTGAAGCGAAAAGGTCCGCCATGACAAACGATCTACAATCCGGCTAGAAGGCATTTTACATGTCACCTTAAATTACATAGTCAATTTGACTGAGCATATTCCTCTTCAATACCATCCAACAGGCTGTCTAGTTTGCAGTCCTGTTGGGAATATTTGGCGGACCACTCTACTTGGCCGTACACTAAGCTCACAGGGATCTCCTTCCCATCGGCCCCCACAGGTCGAACCTCGGCCATGTGGTTTGGGTCAGCCTTCGTGTACCGCATCTTCACCATGGCCCAAGCCTCACTGGCACCTTGACGGCAGGCCGATATCTTCCATAATCGGAAGCACCGCCGCACTCCCTTAAGCATCTCTGCAAGCTCTCCAAGGCCTTAGGGCAAGGAGACAGATGGCCACAAGGCCTGGGCGACGCCTTTCATCACCTGTCGAACTCGTTCGTGCAGTTGTAAGAGCTCGTGAAGAAGGTCACCCGTAGAACCGGGCATTTCCTCTGTAGGACGACCTGTGAGCATACCTACAGACATAATTCTGTTAGTCGACTTCCTCGCCGAACTCTTTTTTTAAGTTTGTTCAAGCACTTACTAAAAATGCCGCGTCGAAGCCGTCGATTCTCCTTCACGGAGTCCGACAGCTGGGCACGAACATCCTTTAGTTCCTCGCCCAGCTGGGTGTTGGCATCTTGGAGATTATTCTTCTCCGCCTCACCCTCATAAGCACGCCTCGCCGGCCTTTAACCGGTGCAAGAGTTGTTGCTTGTCCGGATCTACTCCGCGCCATCTGCAATGATATTGTCGACGGTTTGCACACACGCCGCACTTCACAACATACTTATCTTTCAAGCGTATATTACCGGAGGGGTCTCCTTGGCCTCACTCGCCGGCTAGTGCGGCCTCAAGTTGGGCTTTGCACTCTTCCAGCTCTGGGACAGTTGGGTATTCTTTTGTAAGATCCTCAAGATAACAAATGATCCTTAAATCAGTTATTCTAACAGTTTCAAGTCTCGGGGGCTACTGACATATATAACCATCAAATTTTCTCACCCGTATGTCTTTCACATACTGCTGGCTCTGGCTAGACCATTTTGAGTGGCACAGAGGTACGCATCTCCCGAATTGAAGGCATCCAATGCCTCTCGGGAGAAACAAGCGTCACGAAGAACTGTCCGGCGACGCCTGTGATTCATGGCACTCTCCACCTCGGAATTGGTGGCGGACAGTCTGTCCGCATCCTCTATCGGAGGAGCGTCCGACGCACGCCTCATGTTCGCCTCTGCTTCTGGACCTAGCTTTGGAGCCTGGCTGGTGGAGGCTCGATTGGCAATCTCTCCGGATATAGTCCGCGAGCCCTCTTTTTCCTAAAAAAAGGAGAGCACGGGCGTTAGTATGCATCGTAAGAATAATACCTTGGAGTAAGGCAGCACACCTTACTGCTGCGCCGGTGCCTCGACCCGGACTGCGTGTCTCTTTAGCCTAACCGCCCTCGCGGTCCCATGTTGGCTAGTCGCTGCAGGCTCGGCATTCCGCCTCGAGATCCTCCCCTGCGAAACACCATTGGTATACGGTGATCAAAAGTAAGCGCGGATGGATCATCTTCGAAGTATTAGGACTTCGGTCTCGATTACTTGTGAGGCGGGGAGCAGTTTAGGATAACCGGCTGTAATAGCCACCAAGGCATTGTCGATGCTCAGTTGGTGAAATACCCCATCGATCAGCTCCACAGATATGTCCAGATCCTCTTGGGAGGCAGGATCGAGGGACCGTTCCGGATCCTCGGGTTGTGGAGGAGGGTTGTTTATATCCTTTACGGCCTGGCGCAATTCCTGCATCGAAATCACAAGATAAGGTACTTTACTATGGGAATATGGAATGGATGGGCAAAAAGAAGTGTCCGCTTACCCAGCTTGGAGGATTGTACATAGAAAATCCGCCCTGTGGATTGACGCGGAGGAACTCCTCCTCTTCTCCCTTGTACAATGCGGACAAGACCTTCGTCAGAGCGGCAACCAATCCCGGCCCCTTACGGCCGCAGCGGGTGGCATCATCCTCCCCGTTGAAATCCCACATGGGGTGGCCTCTATACTGAAGCGGCTGCACTTCCGCATAATGCATGTGGCCATGACCCTGATCATGGTCAATCCGGAATGAGCTAACAGCCTTATCCGGCTCATCAGGTAAAGGACGTCCTTGTCATTTTCCCTCTGAGGGCTCCATGGACGCCAGCTTAGGCGCTTCTTCAAGGGAGCATTATTGAACTCGGGGAGGCCGATCTGAACAGGATCCGGCAGGGGGACATCTTCTATATAAAACCGTTCTGAAGGCCAGTCTTCGTACGCCTTCCTTGGGGTTCCAGATAGATATCCGGTCCCAGCGATGCGCCATAGTTCGGCTCTTCCCACTTGATATATCGACCCCTCCTAAGAACGGGGCACAAGGCAGAACATCTTCTTCCACAGTGTGAAATGAGCCTCGATGCCCAAAAACAGCTCGCAAAGGGCTATGAAGCCCGCAATATGCAATATGGAGGCAGGCGTAAGGTTGTGCAACTGGAGGCCGTAGAACTCCAGGAGGCCAGGGAGAAACGGATGAATTGGAAATCCGAGCCCTCTTATCAGATAAGGTACATGGCATACCCGCTCTCCTTTGGAGGGACTGGGGACGCTCTCCGCTTGCTCTCCGCCATTATAGGTGGCAAGTCCGGCTCGAATCTAGACCATGAAGGCTGGGGGAAGGAGTCCCTTGGTTTGGAGTGTCACTAGCTCGTTGTCTTGGATTTTAACATCTCTCCCAACCTCCAGGCTGAGGGCTGGGAGGGCGAGAGGAGGAGCTGCGTCGACTGACCATGATGGAATGGATCTCTGTCGGATGCGCTCTGGTGGATGCTCGCGAAGGGAAGATGGCGTGATTCGGATCTAAATCCTCGTCTCTTTTATAGGCAGCTCATTTGCGCAGCTAGGGGGTAAATGTAAAAACACCCTGGCTTTTCGCATTCGTTTGACACGTGGAAGACGGCCATTATTGGGCGTGGAAGCCAAGGAGCGCAATATTCACGAGAAGCCGGACACTATTCAACAGGTAAACATAATTGGAGAAGAACCCGCCTTGCAATGTCGAAGACAATCTGCATGCCGGACTCATCGTCATTGAAGCCTGGTTCGGGGGCTACTGAGGGAGTCCTGGATTAGGGGGTGTCCGGATGGCCGGACTATAACCTTTGGCCGGACTCCTGGACTATGAAGATACAAGATTGAAGACTTCGTCACTTGTCTGGATGGGACTTTCCTTGGCGTGGAAGGCAAGCTTGGCGATACGGATATGTAGATCTCCTCCCATTTGTAACCGACTCTATGTAACCCTAACCCTCTCCGGTGTCTATATAAATCGGAGGGTTTTAGTCCGTAGGACGAACAACAATCATACCATAGGCTAGCTTCTAGGGTTTAGCCTCTCTGATCTCGTTGTAGATGTACTCTTGTACTACCCATATCATCAATATTAATCAAGCAGTAGTAGGGTTTTACCTCCATCGAGAGGGCCCGAACCTGGGTAAAAACATCGTGTCCCTTGTCTCATGTCACCATCTGCCTAGACGCACAGTTCGGGACCCCCTAGCCGAGATCCGCCAGTTTTGACACCGACAGTGTAGCACGATTATCATCTGTAAAAGAGAAGAACTTAGGTGAAAGTTGTCGTGCGAAAAATTGGTTATTCTCAATAAACCATTAAAATTCAAGATAAGTAAGGTCGAGCCGAGCTAGTCTTTTTTACTTGCGGGAAGCCCCTGGTACCGCCTATGGGGGTATATCCATCGAACAAATCTCAGGTTTACCTAAGCTGTTACAGCTAGTGATGCGCCGGACTCGTCTAGCCGTGTCCGCGGTCTTGACGACCAATCGTTTAGTCTGGTTGGAGAGGCCGTTTAGTGTTCGGCTGCTAAAGCCGCCACACGTTCTTCCGCGCGTAAGGAACTCTCAGCATTTCCGTTAACTGTGATGATGCCACGTGGACCGGGCATCTTAAGCTTAAGAGAAGCGTAATGCGGTATTGAGTTAAAATGAGCAAACGATGTTCTTCCGAGTAGTGGTTGATAGCCGCTTCGGAATGGAGCGATGTCGAAGGTTAACTTTTCATTTCGAAAGTTGTCGGGAGAACCGAATACAACCTCTAGTACTAGAGAGCCCGTACAACGGGTCTCTGGGCCTGGTATTACCCCTTTAAAGGTAGCATTACTTTGGCTGATTCTTGTTGGGTCTATCCCCATTTTGCGGACTGTGTCCTGGTATATCAGATTAATACCACTGTCGCCGTCCATGAGGACTTGGGTGAGATGGTATCCGTTGATAATTGGGTCTAGCACCAAGGCAGCCAATCCTCCATACCGGATACTTGTTAGGTGATCCCTGCGATCAAAGGTAATCGGGTAGGCCGACCAAGGGTTGAATTTAGGGTTGACGGGCTCTAAGGCGCATATGTCTCGGAGTGCATGTCTGCTCCTTCTCTTTGTTGCGTGAATCATGTTCACTGTTTTGACCTCTAGTGGGAATTTTTTCTGTCCCCCAGTGTTTTCCTGTCGAGGCTCATCCTCGTCTTCACTTGGTGTCTCCCTCCCCTTGTGTTTGGCGTTTAGCTTGCCGGCCTGCTTGAAGACCCAGCATTCTCTGTGGGTAAGATTTGCAGGTTTATCAGATGTGCCATGAATCTGACATAATTTGTCTAGAATCTTGTTTAGGCTGGACGGTCCATCTCTGTTGCCTTTGAAAGGCTTTTTCCGTTGACCGGCTTGAGAGCCCCTGAATCCGGCGTTTACCGCCGTGTTGTCTGGATTGTCTTTGTTATTTCGACGCTTGCTTTTACTGCGTCGTGGTTTTCCATTGCCATCCCTGACTTCGGACGTGCCTGGGTCGCTGGTGCTACTACGGGCCAGCCAGCTATCTTCGCCCGTGCAAAAGCGGGTCATAAGACTTGTTAGGGCTGCCATTGTCCTCGGCTTTTCTTGGCCGAGGTGTCTGGAGAGCCATTCGTCTCGGACACTGTGTTTGAAAGCTGCTAAGGCTTCAGCGTCCGGGTAGTCGACGATTTGGTTCTTCTTAGTGAGAAATATGTTCCAAAGCTTTCGGGCTGGCTCTCCGGGCTGTTGAATTATATGACTTAAATCGTCTGCATCCGGAGGTCGGACATAGGTCCCTTGAAAGTTGGCCCTAAAAGCATCCTCAAGCTCCTCCCAACTTCCAATTGAATTTTTGGGGAGGCTCTTCACCCAGTGCCGAGCTGGTCCTTTAAGCTTGAGGGGTAAGTATTTGACGGCATGGAGATCGCCTCTGCAAGCCATATGGATGTGGAGGATGAAGTCCTCCATCCAGACCCCAGGGTCCGTCGTTCCATCGTATGCCTCTATGTTCACGGGTTTGAATCCCTCTGGAAATTCGTGATCCAGCACCTCATCGGTGAAACATAGGGGGTGTGCGGCACCCCTGTATTTGGATGTATCATGGCGTTCGGACGGTTGTAGTATTCGGTTTTGATTTTGTGCTGGAGCGTGCTTCCTTGATCCATAGATGGACCTGGTCATACCGGATTTTTGGCGCAAGTCGTCACGTAAATCGTGTGTTGACTTATGTGCGACATCGTTAGCCGCCCTATCGCAGCCACGAGGTGGTCGATCCGGCTGATCGGCCGTTTTATTCTTCAGCTGTGTAGGCTCTACGGCCTCATCATCGAACCCAGGAAACAGCTTGCGCTTTGGATAGCTCTTTGTGTGGCGACTGCCACCATACTTTACTTCATTGTCGAGCACTTTGTTCCATCTACTGTTGAGCGTATTCTGCGTGGCCTTAAGCCTTTGCTTCTGCTTCTTCAGACTCCTCATGGTGGCAATAAGCCTTCTACGAAGGTTCTCTTGTCCCAAGTTCCTTTCCGGGATGATGTGTGCATCGTCGTCCGGACTGTTCTCCTCTCCGGAGACAGGTTGACTAGCTTGACGCTCGGCGTCGCCGTTATCGGACAACTGCTCCGTACTATGTTCGCCGTCCGCTGGCTCATCCTGCTCTATCTCTGGGTCGGTGTGGTCGTCGTTTCCTCTGGAGTAGATCGGGGTATTGCTCTTTTTTGCACTGTTATCGCTGTTTTTGCCGAGGCGGGGTTTGGAGCGACGCCTACGCCGTCGCTTTGGTTGCTTCTCGAGGGAGCTATCCTTTGCTGCATCCTTCCGTTCCTCGTCATTGTTTTCTTTGGGGGTGTCCACCATGTATATGTCATATGATGAGGTGGTAGTCCAACACCCTGTGGGCGGTGGTTCTTGTTTGTCTCCTGCATCGTCGTCCATACCGTCGATGTCTTTGGAGCCGAAGTCGAGCATGTCGGTTAAATCGTCGACAGTGGCTACTAAGTGGGTGGTGGCTATGGAGCGAATTCATTCATTGTCCGCATCCCAATCTAGCCGGACATAGTTCGGCCAAGAATCTCCTGACAGGGAGAGATACCACAATGAGTTTAGCATGTTGCAAAAGGGCGAGTGCAGAAATATATCCGCGGAGGTAAACTCCATGATCGGTGCCCGATCGGATTCGGTAGGCACGGACGCAAGCGGCTCGGAGCCCGTGGCCGGGGACGAATCCAACAGTTCGGCAACACGGCTCTCGTAGGAGGTGAAGTCAGTATTTGGCTCTATCGCCACTGAGAGTGCGGCCTCCGTGGCAGGGTCAATCCACCCGTCCTCAGATGGCGCAATTTGTTTCGGATCGAGGGCCGAAGTAGTTGCAGGTGCTATCCCCTGTACACTGTCCGACGGAAGAGCTAAGTCATGCTCATCGTGATTGTGCGGTGCACTTGACATGGGCTCAAATCCGTCAAAGATCAATTCTCCGTGGATGTTGGTAGTGTAGCTCTTGATCTGCTCCAGATGGCCAAGCGAGTTGGCCCGCAGTACGAAGCCGCCGAATACAAAGATCTGTCCAGGGAGGAAAACCTCACTCTGGATCGCATCGTTGCTGATGATCGAAGGAGCCATCAAGCCTTACGGTGACGACATAGTGGAACTCTCAATGAAAGCACCAATGTCGGTGTCAAAACCGGAGGATCTCGGGTAGGGGGTCCCGAACTATGCGTCTAAGGCGGATGGTAATAGGAGGCGAGGGACACGATGTTTACCCAGGTTTGGGCCCTCTCGATGGAGGTAATACCCTAATTACTACTTGATTGATCTTGATGATATGAGTATTACAAGAGTTGATCTACCACGAGATCATAGAGGCTAAACCCTAAAAGCTAGCCTATGGTATGATTGTTGTTGTTGTCCTACGGACTAAACCCGCCGGTTTATATAGACTCCGGAGGGGGCTAGGGTTACACAGAGTCGGTTACAAGGGAGGAGATCAACATATACGTATTGCCAAGCTTACCATCCACGCCAAGGAGAATCCCATCCGGACACGGGACGAAGTCTTCAATCTTGTATCTTCATAATCCAACAGTCCGGCTAAAGTACATAGTCCGGCTGTCCGAGGACCCCCTAATCCATGACTCCCTCAGTTGCATTCGATTTTTTCCATTCTACTTCACTAAACATCTCCATATGAGATCCAATTACTTGTAGGGAAATGCAAGAGACCTCAGTTATGATGATGCACTAGGTCCATAGCTGGGATTTTGTGTATGTTCTCGAAATGCGTTTGTCGAGTGCTCATTAAGAAAGTTTCTATACAAGTTTCTGACCAAACTCCTTAAGAAAAGTTCTCCAAAAGTTCCCTGTGAAAGAATCCTTTGAAGCATCTGGTGGTCACAAATGTTTTGACTACTTGTGGAGCCAAACCAGACTCCGTATGAGTCAGATATCCATGTTTCAGTTAACACTGCAAGAAAACCGATTCCGAGCAGCGATTCTGCACTAGTTATTGTGTAGTTGCATTCAATTTTTTCCATTCTACTTCACTAAACATCTCCCTATGAGATCCAATTACTTTTAGGGAAATGCAAGAGACCTCAGTTATGACGATGCACTAGGTCCATAGCTTGGACTTTGTGTATGTTCTTGAAATGCGTTTGTCAAGTGCTCATTAAGAAAGTTTCTATACAAGTTCCTGAAATAACTCCTTAAGAAAAGTTCTCCAAAAGTTCCATGTGAAAGAATCCGTTAAAGCATCAGGTCGTCACAAACGTTTTGACTACTTGTGGAGCCAAAACGGACTCCGTATGAGTCAGATATCCATGTTTAAGTTAACACTGCACAAAATTGATTCCGAACGAGAATTACAGGCTAGTTCTTGTGTAGTTGCATTCGATTTTTTCCATTCTACTTCACTAAGCATCTCCATATGAGATCTAATTACTTGTAGGGAAATACAAGAGACCTCAGTTATGATGATGCACTAGGTCCATAGCTGGGACTTTGTGTGTGTTCTCGAAATGCGTTTGTCGAGTGCTCATTGAGAAAGTTTCGATACAAGTTTCTGAAGGAACTCCTTAAGAAAAGTTCTCCAAAAGTTCCCTGTGAAAGGGTCCTTTGAAGCATCTAGTTGTCACAAAAGTTTTGACTACTTGTGGAGCCAAAACGGACTCCGTATGAGTCAGATATCCATGTTTCAGTTAACACTGCGAAAAACTGATTCCGAACAACAGTTACAGACTAGTTCTTGTGTATTTGCATTTGATTTTTTCCATTCTACTTCACTAAACATCTCCATATGAGATCCAATTACTTGTTGGGAAATACAAGAGACCTCAGTTATGATGATGCACTTGGTCCATAGCTGGGACTTTGTGTATGTTCTCAAAATGCGTTTGTCGAGTGCTCATTAAGAAAGTTTCTATACAAGTTTCTGAACGAACTCCTTAAGAAAAGTTCTCCAAAAGTTCCCTATGAAAGAATCCTTTGAAGCATCTGGTCATCACAAACGTTTTTACTACTTGTGGAGCCAAACGGACTCCGTATGAGTCGATATCCATGTTTCGATTAACACTGCAAAACTGATTCCGAGCAGCGATTCTGAGACTAGTTCTTGTGTAGTTGCATCGATTTTTACCATTCTACTTCCCTAAACATCTCCATAGGAGATCCAATTACTTGTAGGGAAATGCAAGAGAAATCAGTTGTGATGATGCACTAGGTCCATAGCTGGGACTTTGTGTACGTTCTCGAAATGCGTTTGCCAGTGCTCATTAAGAAAGTTTCTATACAAGTTTCTGAACGAAGTCCTTAAGAAAAGTTGTCCAAAAGTTCCCTGTGAAAGAATCCTTTGAAGCATCTGGTCGTCACAAACATTTTTACTACTTGTGGAGACAAAACGGACTCTGTATGAGTCAGATATCCATGTTTCAGTTAACACAGCCCAAAACTGATTCCGAACAACAGTTACGGACAAGTTCTTGTGTAGTTGCATTCGATTTTTTCCATTCTACTTCACTAAACATCTCCGTATGAGATCTAATTACTTGTTGGAAAATGAAAGAGACCTCAGTTATGATGATGCACTAGGTCCATAGCTGGGACTTTGTGTATGTTCTCGAAATGCGTTTGTCGAGTGCTCATTAAGAAAGTTTCTATACAAGTTTCTGAACGAACTCCTTAAGAAAAGTTCTCCAAAAGTTCCCTGCGAAAGAATTCTCTGAAGCATCTGGTCATCACAACCGTTTTGACTACTTGTGGAGCCAAAATGGACTCCGTATTAGTCAGATATCTATGTTTCAGTTAACACTGCGCAAAACTGATTCCGAACAACAGTTACAAACTAGTTCTTGTGTAGTTACATTCGATTTTTTCCATTCTACTTCACTAAACATCTCCATATGAGATCCAATTAATTGTAGGGAAATGCAAAAGACCTCAGTTATGATGATGCACTAGGTCCATAGGTGGGACTTTGTGTATGTTTTGGAATTGCGTTTGTCGAGTGCTCATTAAGAAAGTTTCTATACAAGTTTTTGAACGAAGTCCTTAAGAAAAGTTCTCCAAAAGTTCCCTATGAAAGAATTCTTTGAAGCATTTGGTCGTCACAAACGTTTTTACTACTTGTGGAGCCAAAACGAACTCTGTATGAGTCAGATATCCATGTTTCAGTTAACACAGCGCAAAACTGATTCCGAACGACTGTTACAAACTTGTTCTTGTGTAGTTGCATTCAATTTTTTCCATTCTACTTCACTAAACATCTCCATATGAGATCTAGTTACTTGTAGGGAAATGCAAGAGACCTCAGTTATGATGATGCACTAGGTCCATAGCTGGGATTTTGTGTAAGTCTCGAAATGCGTTTGTCGAGTGCTCATTAAGAAAGTTTCTGTACAAGTTTGTGAAAGAAATCCTTGAGAAAAGTTCTCCAAAAGATCCCTGTGAAAGAATCCTTTGAAGCATCTGGTCGTCACAAACGTTTTGACTACTTGTGGAGCCAAAACGGACTACGTATGAGTCAGATATCCATGTTTCAGTTAACATCAAGCAAAACTGATTACGAGCAGCGATTCTGAGACTAGTTCTTGTGTACTCGCACTCAATTTTTTCCATTCTACTTCACTAAACATCTCGATATGAGATCCAATTATTTGTAGGGAAATGCAAGAGACCTCAGTTATGATGATGCACTAGGTCCATAGCTGGGATTTTGTTTATGTTCTCAAAATGCGTTTGTCGAGTGCTCATTAAGAAAGTTTCTATACAAGTTTATGAACGTACTCCTTAAGAAAAGTTCTCCAAAAGTTACCTTTGAAAGAATCCTTTGAAGCATCTGGTCATCACAAACGTTTTGACTACTTGTGGAGCCAAAACGGACTCCGTATGAGTCAGATATCCATGTTTTAGTTAACATCACAAGAAAACCGATTCCGAGCAGCGATTCTGATTAGTTCTTGTGTAGTTCCATTCGATTTTTTCCATTCTACTTCACTAAAAATCTCCATATGAGATCCAATTACTTGTAGGGAAATTCAAGAGACCTCAGTTATGATGATGCACTAGGTCCATAGCTGGGACTTTGTGTATGTTCTCGAAATGCGTTTGTCGAGTGCTCATTAAGAAAGTTTCTATACAAGTTTCTGAACGAACTCCTTAAGAAAAGTTCTCCAAAAGTTCCATGTGAAAGAATCCTTTGAAGCAGCTGGTCGTCAAAAACTTTTTTACTACTTGTGGAGCCAAAACGGACTCTGTATGAGTCAGATATCCATGTTTCAGTTAACACAACGCAAAACTGATTCCGAACGACAGTTACAAACAAGTTCTTGTGTATTTGCATTCGATTTATCCATTCTACTTCACTAAACATCTCCATATGATATCTCATTACTTGTAGGGAAATGCAAGAGACCTCAATTATGATGATGCACTAGGTCCATAGCTGGGATTTTGTGTATGTTCTTGAAATGCGTTTCTCGAGTTCTCATTAAGAAAGTTTCTATACATGTTTCTGAACGAACTCCTTAAGAAAAGTTCTCCAAAAGTTCCCTGTGAAAGAATCATTTGAAGCATCTATTCGCCACAAATGTTTTGACTACTTGTGGAGCCAAAGCGGACTCCGTATGAGTCAGATATCCATGCTTCAGTTAACACTGCACAAAACTGATTCCGAACGACAGTTATAGACTAGTTCTTGTGTAGTTGCATTCTATTTTTACCATTCTACTTCACTAAACATCTCCATATGAGATCCAATTACTTGTAGGGAAATGCAAGAGATATCAGTTATGATGATGCACTAGGTCCATAGATGGGACTTTGTGTATGTTCTCGAAATGTGTTTGTCCAGTGCTCATTAAGAAAGTTTCTATACAAGTTTCTGAACGAAGTCCTTAAGAAATGTTGTCCAAAAGTTCCATGTGAAAGAATCCTTTGAAGCATCTGGTCGTCACAAACATTTTTACTACTTGTGGAGCCAAAACGGACTCTGTATGAGTCAGATATCAATGTTTCAGTTAACACAACGCAAAACTGATTCCGAACAACAGTTACAGACTAGTTCTTGTGTAGTTGCATTCGATTTTTTCCATTCTACTTCACTAAACATATCCATGTGATATCTCATTACTTGTAGGGAAATGCAAGAGACCTAAGTTATGATGATGCACCACGTCCATAGCTGGGACTTTGTGTATGTTCTCGAAATGCGTTTGTCGAGTGCTCATTAAGAAAGTTTCTATACAAGTCTCTGAACGAACTCCTTAAGAAAAGTTCTCCAAAAGTTCCATGTGAAAGAATCCTTTGAAGCATCTGGTCGTCACAAACGTTTTTCCTACTTGTGGAACCAAAATGGACTCTGTATGAGTCAGATATCCATTTTTAGTTAACACAGCGCAAAACTGATTCCGAACGACAGTTACAAACTAGTTCTTGTGTATTTGCATTCGATGTTTTCTATTCTACTTCACTAAACATCTCCGTATGATATCTCATTACTTGTAGGGAAATGCAAGAGACCTCAGTTATGATGATGCACTAGGTCCATAGCTGGGATTTTGTGTATGTTCTCGAAATGCGTTTGTCGAGTGCTCATTAAGAAAGTTTCTATACATGTTTCTGAACGAACTCCTTAAGAAAAGTTCTCCAAAGGTTCCCTGTGAAAGAATCCTTTGAAGCATCTGGTCGTCACAAACGTTTTGACTACTTGTGGAGCCAAAACGGACTCCGTATTAGTCGATATCTATGTTTGATTAACCTTTGCACAAGAAACTGATTAAGTAACAACGATTCTGAGACTAGTTCTTGTGTAGTTACATTCGATTTTTTTCCATTCTACTTCACTAAAAATTTCCATATGAGATCCAATTACTTGTAGGGAAATGCAAGAGACCTCAGTTATGATGATGCACTAGGTCCATAGGTGGGACTTTGTGTATGTTCTCGAAATGCGTTTGTCGAGTGCTCATTAAGAAAGTTTCTATACAAGTTTTTGAACGAAGTCCTTAAGAAAAGTTCTCCAAAAGTTCCCCGTGAAAGAATTCTTTGAAGCATTTGGTCTTCACATATTACTAATTGTGGAGCCAAAACGGTCTCCGTATGAGTCAGATATCCATGTTTCAGTTAACACAGCGCAAAACTGATTCCGAACGACAGTACAGACTTGTTCTTGTGTAGTTGCATTCAATTTTTTCCATTCTACTTCACTAAACATCTGCATATGAGATCTAATTACTTGTAGGGAAATGCAAGAGACCTCAGTTATGATGATGCACTAGGTCCATAGCTGGGATTTTGTGTATGTTCTCGAAATGCGTTTGTCGAGTGCTCATTAAGAAAGTTTCTATACAAGTTTGTGAAAAACTCCTTTAGAAAAATTCTCCAGAAGTTCCCTGTGAAAAAATCCTTTGAAGCATCTGGTCGTCACAAACGTTTTGACTACTTGTGGAGCCAAAACGGACTAAGTATGAGTCAGATATCCATGTTTCAGTTAACACTGTGCAAAACTGATTCCGAGCAGCGATTCTATGCACTAGTTCTTGTGTAGTTGCATTCGATTTTTTCCATTCTACTTCACTAAACATCTCCATATGAGATCCAATTATTTGTAGGGAAATGCAAGAGACCTCAGTTATGATGATGCACTAGGTCCATAGCTGGGACTTTGTGTATGTTCTCGAAATGCGTTTGTCGAGTGCACATTAAGAAAGTTTCTATACAAGTTTCTGAACGAACTCCTTAAGAAAATTTGTCCAAAAGTTCCTGGTGAAAGAATCATTTGAAGTATCTATTCGCCACAAATATATTTGACTACTTGTGGAGCCAAAACGGACTCCGTATGAGTCAGATATCCATGTTTCAGTTAACACTGCGCAAAACTGATTCGAGCAGCGATTCTGAGACTAGTTCTTGTGTAGTTGCATTCGATTTTCTCCATTCTACTTCACTAAACATCTCCGTATGAGTTCTAATTACTTGTTGGAAAATGCAAGAGACCTCAGTTATGATGATGCACTAGGTCCATAGCTGGGAGTTTGTGTATGTTCTCGAAATGCGTTTGTCGAGTGCTCATTAAGAAAGTTTCTATACAAGTTTCTAAACGAACTCCTTAAGAAAAGTTCTCCAAAAGTTCCCTGTGACAGAGTCCTTTGAAGCATCTGGTCGTCACAAACGTTTTGACTACTTGTGGAGCCAAAACGGACTCCGTATTAGTAAGATATCTATGTTTCAGTTAACACTGCGCAAAACTGATTCCGAACAACAGTTACAGACTAGTTCTTGTGTAGTTACATTCGATTTTTTCCATTCTACTTCACTAAACATCTCCATATGAGATCCAATTACTTGTAGGGAAATGCAAGAGACCTTAGTTTTGATGATGCACTATGTCCATAGGTGGGACTTTGTGTATGCGTTTGTCGAGTGCTCATTAAGAAAGTTTCTATACAAGTTTTTGAACGAAGTCCTTAAGAAAAGTTCTCCAAAAGTTCCCCGTGAAAGAATTCTTTGAAGCATTTGGTCATCACAAACGTGTTTACTACTTGTGGAGCCAAAACAAACTCCGTATGAGTCAGATATCCATGTTTCAGTTAACACAACGCAAAAATGATTCTGAACGACTGTTACAAACTTGTTCTTGTGTAGTTGCATTCAATTTTTTTCCATTCTACTTCACTAAACATCTCCATATGAGATCTAATTACTTGTAGGGAAATACAAGAGACCTCAGTTATGATGCACTAGGTCCATAGCTGGAATTTCTGTATGTTCTCGAAATCCGTTTGTCGAGTGCTCATTAAGAAAGTTTCTATACAAGTTTGTGAAAGAAATCCTTGAGAAAAGTTCTCCATAAGTTCCCTGTGAAAGAATACTTTGAAGCATATAGTCGTCACAAACATTTTGACTACTTGTGGAGCAAAAACAGACTACGTATGAGTCAGATATCCATATTTCAGTTAACACTGCGCAAAACTGATTCCGAACGACAGTTACAGACTAGTTCTTGTGTACTTGCATTCAATTTTTTCGATTCTACTTCACTAAACATCTCGATATGAGATCCAATTATTTGTAGGGAAATGCAAGCGACCTCAGTTATGATGATGCACTAGGTCCATAGCTGGGATTTTGTTTATATTCTCGAAATGCGTTTGTCGAGTGCTCATTAAGAAAGTTTCTATACAAGTTTCTGAACAAACTCCTTAAGAAAAGTTCTCCAAAAGATCACTTTGAAAGAATCCTTTGAAGCATCTGATCATCACAAACGTTTTGACTACTTGTGGAGCCAAAACGGACTCCGTATGAGTCAGATATCCATGTTTTAGTTAACACTGCGCAAAACTGATTCCGAACGACAATTACGGACTAGTTCTTGTGTAGTTGCATTTGATTTTTACCATTCTACTTCACTAAACATCTCCATATGAGATCCAATTACTTGTAGGGAAATTCAAGAGATCTCAGTTATGATGATGCATTAGGTCCATAGCTGGGACTTTGTGTATGTTCTCGAAATGCGTTTGTCCGGTGCTCATTAAGAAAGTTTCTATACAAGTTTCTGAACGAACCCCTTAAGAAAAGTTCTCCAAAAGTTACCTGTGAAAGAATCCTTTGAAGAATCTGGTTGTCACAAACATTTGTACTACTTGTGGAGCCAAAACAGACTCTGTATGAGTCAGATATCCATGTTTCGCTTAACACAATAAGAAACTGATTTGAACAACGATTCTGAGACTAGTTCTTGTGTAGTTGCATTCGATTTTTTACGTTCTACTTCACTAAACATCTCCATATGATATCTCATTACTTGTAGGGAAATGCAAGAGACCTCAGTTACGATGATGCACTAGGTCCATAGCCGGGACTTTGTGTATGTTCTCGAAATGCGTTTGTCGAGTGCTCATTAAGAAAGTTTCTATACAAGTTTCTGAACGAACTCCTTAAGAAAAGTTCTCCAAAAGTTCCATGTGAAAGAATCATTTGAAGCATCTGGTCGTCACGAACGTTTTGACTACTTGTGGAGCCAAAACGGACTCCGTATTAGTCAGATATCTATGTTTCCGTTAACACTGCGCAAAACTGAATCAGAACAACAGTTACAGACTAGTTCTTTGTAGTTGCATTCGATTTTTTCCATTGTACTTCACTAAACATCTCCATATGAGATCCAATTACTTGTAAGGAAAAGCAAGAGACCTCAGTTATGATGATGCACTAGGTCCATAGCTGGGAATTTGTGTATGTTCTTGGAATGCGTTTGTCTAGTGCTCATTAAGAAAGTTTCTATACAAGTTTCTGAACGAAGTCCCTAAGAAAAGTTCTCCAAAAGTTCCCTGTCAAAGAATCTTTTGAAGTATCTGGTCGTCACAAATATTTTTACTACTTGTCGAGCCAAAATAGACTCTGTATGAGTCATATATCCATGTTTCAGTTAACACAACGCAAAACTGATTCCGAACAACAGTTACAGACTAGTTCTTGTGTTGTTGCATTCGATTTTTTCCATTCTACTTCACTAAAAATCTCCATATGATATCCCATTACTTGTAGGGAAATGCGAGAGACTTCAGTTATGATGATGCACTAGGTCCATAGCTGGGACTTTGTGTATGTTCTCGAAATGCGTTTGTCGAGTGCTCATTAAGAAAGTTTCTATACAAGTTTCTGAACGAACTCCTTAAGAAAAGTTCTCCAAAACTTCCCTGTGAAAGAATTCTTTGAAGCATTTGGTCGTCACAAACGTTTTTACTACTTGTGGAGCCAAAACGGACTCCGTATGAGTCAGATATCCATGTTTCAGTTAACACAAATAAAAACCCGACTCGAGCGACGCTTCATGACTTGTTCTTGTGTAGTTGCATTAATTTTTTTCCATTCTACTTCACTAAACATCTCCATATGAGATCTAATTACTTGTAGGGAAATGCAAGATACCTCGGTTATGATGATGCACTAGGTCCATAGCTGGGATTTTGTGTATGTTCTCGAAATGCGTTTGTCGAGTGCTCATTAAGAAAGTTTCTATACAAGTTTGTGAAAGAAATCCTTCAGAAAAGTTCTCCAAAAGTGCCCTTTTGAAAGAATCCTTTGAAGCATCTGGTCGTCACAAACGTTTTGACTACTTGTGGAGCCAAAACTGCCTAAGTATAAGTCAGATATCCATGTTTCGGTTAACACTGCAAAACCCGATTCGAGCAGCGATTCTGAGACTAGTTCTTGTGTACTTGCATTCAATTTTTTCCATTCTACTTAAACATCTCGATATGAGATCCAATTATTTGTAGGGAAATGCAAGAGACCTCAGTTATGATGATGCACTAGGTCCATAGCTGGGATTTTGTTTATGTTCTCGAAATGCGTTTGTCGAGTGCTCATTAAGAAAGTTTCTATACAAGTTTCTGAACGAACTCCTTAAGAAAAGTTCTCCAAAAGTTCCCTATGAAAGAATCCTTTGAAGCATCTGGTCATCACAAACGTTTTGACTACTTGTGGAGCCAAAACGGACTCCGTATGAGTCAGATATCCATGTTTCAGTTAACACTGCACAAAACTGATTCCGAACGACAGTTACAGACTAGTTCTTGTGTAGTTGCATTTGATTTTTTCCATTCTACTTCACTAAAAATCTCCATATGAGATCCAATTACTTGTAGGGAAATGCAAGAGACCTCTGTTATGATGATGCACTAGGTCCATAGCTGGGACTTTGTGTATGTTCTCGAAATGCGTTTGTCGAGTGCTCATTAAGAAAGTTTCTATACAAGTTTCTGAACGAACTCCTTAAGAAAATTTCTCCAAAAGTTCCACGTGAAAGAATCCTTTGAAGCATCTGGTAGTCACAAACCTTTTGCCTACTTGTCGAGCCAAAACGGACTCCGTATGAGTCAGATATCCATGTTTCAGTTAACACTGCGCATAACTGATTCCGAACGACAGTTATAGACTAGTTCTTGTGTAGTTGCATTCGGTTTTTTCCATTCTACTTCTAAACATCTCCATATGAGATCCAATTACTTGTAGCAAAATGCAAGAGACCTCGGTTATGATGATGCACTAGGTCCATAGCTGGGCCTTTGTGTATGTTCTCGAAATGCGTTTGTCGAGTGCTCATTAAGAAAGTTTCTATACAAGTTTCTGAACAAACTCCTTAAGAAGAGTTCTCCAAAAGTTCCATGTGAAAGAATTTTTTGAAGCATCTGGTCGTCACAAACATTTTTATTACTTGTGGAGCCAAAACGGACTCCGTATGAGTCAGATATCCCTGTTTCAGTTAACACAGCGCAAAACTGATTCTGAACGATAGTTATGGACTAGTTCTTCTGTAGTTGCATTCGATTTTTTGCATTCTACTTCACTAAATATCTCCATATGAGATCTAATTACTTGTAGGGAAATGCAAGAGACCTCAGTAATGATGATGCACTAGGTCCATAGCTGGGATTTTGTGTATGTTTTCGAAATGCATTTGTCGAGTGCTCATTAAGAAAGTTTCTATACAAGTTTGTGAAATAAATCCTTAAGAGAAGTTCTCCAAAAGTTCCCTATGAAAGAATCCTTTGAAGCATCTGGTCGTCACAAATGTTTTGACTACTTGTGGAGCCAAAACGGACTACGTATGAGTCAGATATCCATATTTCAGTTAACACTGCGCAAAACTGATTCCGAACGGCAGTTACAGACTAGTTCTTGTGAAGTTGCATTCGATTTTTTCCATTCTACTTCACTAAAAATCTCCACATGAGATCCAGTAACTTGTAGGGAAATGCAAGAGACCTCCGTTATGATGATGCACTAGGTCCATAGCTGGGACTTTGTGTATGTTCTCGAAATGCGTTTGTCGAGTGCTCATTAAGAAAGTTTCTATACAAGTTTCTGAACGAACTCCTGAAGAAAAGTTCTCCAAAAGTTCCCTGCGAAAGAATTCTTTGAAGCATCTGGTCGTCACAAACGTTTTGACTACCTGTGGAGCCAAAATGGACTCCATATGAGTCAGATATCTATGTTTCAGTTAACACAACGCAAAACTGATTCTGAACGACAGTTACAGACTTGTTCTTGTGTAGTTGCATTCAATTTTTTGCATTCAACTTCACTAAACATCTCCATATGAGATCGAATTACTTGTAGGGAAATGCAAGAGACCTCCGTTATGATGATGCACTGGGACCATAGCTGGGATTTTGTGTATGTTCTCGAAATGCGTTTGTCGAGTGCTCATTAAGAAAGTTTCTATACAAGTTTGCGAAAGAAATCCTTGAGAAAAGTTCTCCAAAAGTGCCCTGTGAAAGAATTCTTTGAAGCATCTTGTCGTCACAAACGTTTTGACTACTTGCGGAGCCAAAACGGACTACGTATGAGTCGGATATCCATGTTTCAGTTAACACTGTGCAAAACTGATTCCGAACGACAGTTACAAACTAGTTCTTGTGTACTTACATTCAATTTTTTCCATTCTGCTTCACTAAACATCTCGACATGAGATCCAACTATTTGTATGGAAATGCAAGAGACCTCAGTTATGATGATGCACTAGGTCCATAGCTGGGATTTTGTTTATATTCTCGAAATGTGTTTGTCGAGTGCTCATTAAGAAAGTTTCTATACAAGTTTCTGAACGAACTCCTTAAGAAAAGTTCTCCAAAAGTTCCCTGCGAAAGAATTCTTTGAAGCATCTGGTCGTCACAAACGCTTTGACTATCTGTGGAGCCAAAATAGACTCCGTATTAGTCGGATATCTATGTTTCAGTTAACACAACGCAAAACTGATTCTGAACGACAGTTACAGACTTGTTCTTGTGTAGTTTCATTCAATTTTTTCCATGCAACTTCACTAAACATCTCCATATGAGATTGAATTACTTGTAGGGAAATCTAAGAGACCTCAGTTATGATGATGCAGTAGGACCATAGCTGGGATTTTGTGTATGTTCTCGAAATGCGTTTGTCGAGTGCTCATTAAGAAAGTTTCTATACAAGTTTCTGAACGAACTCCTGAAGAAAAGTTCTCCAAAAGTTCCCTGCGAAAGAATTCTTTGAAGCATCTGGTCATCACAAACGTTTTGACTACCTGTGGAGCCAAAATGGACTCCATATGAGTCAGATATCTATGTTTCATTTAACACAACGCAAAACTGATTCTGAACGACAGTTACAGACTTGTTCTTGTGTAGTTGCATTCAATTTTTTCCATTCAACTTCACTAAACATCTCCATATGAGATCGAATTACTTGTAGGGAAATGCAAGAGACCTCAGTTATGATGATGCACTAGGACCATAGCTGGGATTTTGTGTATGTTCTCGAAATGCGTTTGTCGAGTGCTCATTAAGAAAGTTTCTATACAAGTTTGTGAAAGAAATCCTTGAGAAAAGTTCTCCAAAAGTGCCCTGTGAAAGAATCCTTTGAAGCATCTGGTCGTCACAAACGTTTTGACTACTTGTGGAGCCAAAACGGACTACGTATGAGTCGGATATCCATGTTTCAGTTAACACTGTACAAAACTGATTTCGAACGACAGTTACAGACTAGTTCTTGTGTACTTACATTCAATTTTTTCCATTCTGCTTCACTAAACATCTCGATATGAGATCCAATTATTTGTATGGAAATGCAAGAGCCCTCAGTTATGATGATGCACTAGGTCCATAGCTGGGATTTTGTTTATGTTCTCGAAATGTGTTTGTCGAGTGCTCATTAAGAAAGTTTCTGTACAAGTTTCTGAATGAACTCCTTAAGAAAAGTTCTCCAAAAGTTCCCTTTGAAAGAATCGTTTGAAGCATCTGGTCATCACAAATGTTTTGACTACTTGTGGAGCCAAAACAGACTCCGTATGAGTCAGATATCCATGTTTTAGTTAACATCACAAGAAAACCGATTCCGACGCCAGCCATGAGACTAGTTCTTGTGTAGTTGCATTCAATTTTTTCCATTCTACTTCTCTAAAAATCTCCATATGAGATCCAATTACTTGTAGGGAAATGCAAGAGACCTCTGTTATGATGATGCACTAGGTCCATAGCTGGGACCTTGTGTATGTTCTCGAAATGCGTTTGTCGAGTGCTCATTAAGAAAGTTTCTATACAAGTTTCTGAACGAACTCCTTAAGAAAAGTTCTCCAAAAGTTCCATGTGAAAGAATCCTTTGAAGCATCTGGTCGTAAAAAATGTTTTGAATACTTGTGGAGCCAAAACAGACTCCGAGTCAGATATCCATGTTTAGTTAACACTGCGAAAAACTGATTCTGATCGACAGTTACAGACTAGTTCTTGTGTAGTTGCATTTGATTTTTTCCATTCTACTTCACTAAACATCTCCATATGAGATCCAATTACTTGTAGCAAAATGCCAGAGACCTCAGTTATGATGATGCACTAGGTCCATAGCTGGGACTTTGTGTATGTTCTCGAAATGCGTTTGTCGAGTGCTCATTAAGAAAGTTTCTATACAAGTTTCTGAACAAACTCCTTAAGAAGAGTTCTCCAAAAGTTCCATGTGAAAGAATTTTTTAAAGCATCTGGTCGTCACAAACGTTTTTATTACTTGTGGAGCCAAAAGCGGACTCCGTATGAGTCGATATCCATGTTTGATTAACACTTCGCAAAACTGATTCGAGCAGCGATTCTGAGACTAGTTCTTGTGTAGTTGCATTCTATTTTTTCCATTCAACTTCACTAAACATCTCCATATGAGATCTAATTACTTGTAGGGAAATGCAAGAGACCTCAGTAATGATGATGCACTAGGTCCATAGCTGGGATTTTGTGTATGTTCTCGAAATGCGTTTGTCGAGTGCTCATTAAGAAAGTTTCTATACAAGTTTGTGAAAGAAATCAATAAGAGAAGTTCTCCAAAAGTTCCCTATGAAAGAATCCTTTGAAGCATCTGGTCGTCACAAATGTTTTGACTACTTGTGGAGCCAAAACAGACTCCGTATGAGTCAGATATCCATGTTTCAGTTAACACTGCGCCGAACTGATTCCGAACGACAGTTACAGACTAGTTCTTGCGTAGTTGCATTCGAGTTTTTCCATTCTACTTCACTCAACATCTCCATATGAGATCCAACTACTTGTAGGGAAATGCAAGTGACCTCAGTTATGATGATGCACTAGGTCCATGGCTGGGACTTTCAGATGTTCTCGAAATGCGTTTGTCGAGTGCTCATTAAGAAAGTTTCTATACAAGTTTCTGAACGAACTCCTTAAGAAAAGTTCTCCAAAAGTTCCCTGTGAAAGAATCCTTTGAAACATCTGGTCGTCACAAACATTTTGCCTACTTGTGGAGCCAAAACGGACTCCATATGAGTCAGATATCCATGTTTCAGTTAACACTGCACAAAACAGATTCCGAACGACAACTAAGAACTAGTTCTTGTGTAGTTGCATTCAATTTTTTCCATTCTACTTCAGTAAACATCTCCATATCAGATCCAATTACTTGTAGCAAAATGAAAGAGACCTAAGTTATGATGATGCACTAGGTCGATAGCTGGGACTTTGTGTATGTTCTCGAAATGTGTTTGTCGAGTGCTCATTAAGAAAGTTTCTATACAAGTTTCTGTACGAACTCCTTAAGAAAAGTTCTCCAAAAGTTCCCTGCGAAAGAATCCTTTGAAGCATCTGGTCATCACAAATGTTTTGGCTACTTGTGGAGCCAAAACGGACTCCTTATGAGTCAGATATCCATGTTTCAGTTAACACTGCAAAAAACTGATTCCGATCGACAGTTACAGACTAGTTCTTGTGTAGTTGCATTCGATTTTTTCCATCCTAATTCGCTAAATATCTCCATATGAGATCCAATTACTTGTAGGGAAATGCAAGAGACCTCAGTTATGATGATGCACTATGTCCATAGGTGGGACTTTGTGTATGTTCCCGAAATTCGTTTGTCGAGTGCTCATTAAGAAAGTTTCGGTACAAGTTTCTGAACGAACTCCTTAAGAAAAGTTCTCCAAAAGTTCCCTGTGAAAGAATCCTTCGAAGAATCTGGTTGTCACAAATGTTTTGACTACTTGTGGAGCCAAAACAGACTCCGTACGAGTCAGATATCCATGTTTAAGTTAACACAACAAGAAAAATGATTCCGAGCAGCGATTCTGAGACTAGTTCTTGTGTAGTTGGATTCAATTTTTTCCGTTCTACTTCACTAAACATCTCCATATGAGATCCAATTATTTGTAGAGAAATGCAAGAGACCTCATATGATGATGTAGTAGGTCCATTGCTGGGACTTTGTGTATTTTCTCGAAATGCGTTTGTCGAGTGCTCGTTAAGAAAGTTTCTATACAAGTTTCTAACCAAATTCCTTAAGAAAAGTTCTCCAAAAGTTCCCTGTGAAAGAATCCTTTGAAGCATCGTGTGGTCAAAAACGTTTTGACTACTTGTGGAGCCCAAACGGACTACGTATAAGTCAGATATCCATGTTTCAGTTAACACTGCGCAAAACTAATTCCGAACGACAGTTACAGACTAGTTCTTGTGTAGTTGCATTCAGTTTTTTCCATTCTACTTCACTAAACATCTCCATATGAGATCCAATTACTTGTAGGGAAATGCAAGAGACCTCAGTTATGATGATGCACTAGGTCCATAGCTGGGACTTTGTGCATGTACTCGAAATGCGTTTGTCGAGTGCTCATTAAGAAAGTTTGTTTACAAGTTTTTCAACGAACTCCATAAGAAAAGTTCTCCAAAAGTTTGTTGTGAAAGAATCCTTTGAAGCATCTGGTCGTGAAAATCGTTGTCACTACTTGTGGAGCCAAAACGGACTCCGTATGAGTCAGATATCCATGTTTCGATTAACCTTTGCACAAAACTGATTACGAGCAGCGATTCTGAGACTAGTTCTTGTGTAGTTGCATTCGAGTTTTTCCATTCTACTTCACTCAACATGTCCATATGAGATCCAACTACTTGTAGGGAAATGCAAGAGACCTCAGTTATGATGATGCACTAGGTCCATGGCTGGGACTTTCTGTATGTTCTCGAAATGTGTTTGTCGAGTGCTCATTAAGAAAGTTTCGATACAAGTTTCTGAACAAACTCCTTAAGAAAAGTTCTCCAAAAGTTCCCTGTGAAAGAATCCTTTGAAGAATCTGGTCGTCACAAATGTTTTGACTACTTGTGGAGCCAAAACAGACTCCGTACGAGTCAGATATCCATGTTTAAGTTAACACAACAAGAAAATGATTCCGAGCAGCGATTCTGGACTAGTTCTTGTGTAGTTGGATTCAATTTTTTCCGTTCTACTTCACTAAACATCTCCATATGAGATCCAATTATTTGTAGAGAAATGCAAGAGACCTCATATGATGATGTAGTAGGTCCATTGCTGGGACTTTGTGTATTTTCTCGAAATGCGTTTGTCGAGTGCTCATTAAGAAAGTTTCTATACAATTTTCTAACCAAATTCCTTAAGAAAAGTTCTCCAAAAGTTCCCTGTGAAAGAATCCTTTGAAGCATCTGGTGGTCAAAAACGTTTTGACTACTTGTGGAGCCCAAACGGACTACGTATAAGTCGATATCCATGTTTCGATTAACCTTCACAAAAACTAATTCCGAGCAGCGATTCTGAGACTAGTTCTTGTGTAGTTGCATTCAGTTTTTTCCATTCTACTTCACTAAACATCTCCATATGAGATCCAATTACTTGTAGGGAAATGCAAGAGACCTCAGTTATGATGATGCACTAGGTCCATAGCTGGGACTTTGTGCATGTACTCGAAATGCGTTTGTCGAAAGTGCTCATTAAGAAAGTTTGTTTACAAGTTTTTCAACGAACTCCATAAGAAAAGTTCTCCAAAAGTTTGTTGTGAAAGAATCCTTTGAAGCATCTGGTCGTGAAAAATGCTTTCACTACTTGTGGAGCCAAACAGGACTCGTATGAGTCGATATCCATGTTTCAGATTAACACCAGCATAAAACCGATTCTCGAGCAGCCATTCTGAGACTAGTTCTTGTGTAGTTGCATTCGAGTTTTTCCATTCTACTTCACTCAACATCTCCATATGAGATCCAACTACTTGCAGGGAAATGCAAGAGACCTCGATTATGATGATGCACTAGGTCCATGGCTGGGACTTTCATATGTTCTCGAAATGTGTTTGTCGAGTGCTCATTAAGAAAGTTTCGATACAAGTTTCTGAACAAACTCCTTAAGAAAAGTTCTCGAAAAGTTCCTGTGAAAGAATCCTTTGAAGCATCTAGTCGTCACAAACATTTTGACTACTTGTGGAGCCAAAAGCGGACTCTGTATGAGTCACATATCCATGTTTAAGTTAACACGTCAAAAACCCGATTCGAGCAGCGATTCTGAGACTAGTTCTTGTGTAGTTGCATTCAATTTTTTCCATTCTACTTCACTAAACATCTCCATATGAGATCCAATTACTTGTAGGGAAATGCAAGAGACCTTAGTTATGATGATGCACTAGGTCCATAGCTGGGATTTTGTGTATGTTCTCGATGCGTTTGTCGAGTGCTGATTAAGAAAGTTTCTATACAAGTTTGTGAACGAACTCCCTAAGAAAAGTTCTCCAAAAGTTCCCTGTGAAAGAATCCTTTGAAGCATCTGGTCGTCACAAACGTTTTGACTACTTGTGGTGCCAAAACGGACTCCGTATGAGTCAGATATCCATGTTTCAGTTAACATCACAAGAAAACTGATTCCGAACAACGATTCTGAGACTAGTTCTTGTTTAGTTGTATTCGATTTTTTCCATTCTACTTCACTAAACATCTCCATATGAGATCCAATTACTTGTAGGGAAATGCAAGAGACCTCAGTTATGATGATGCACTAGGTCCATAGCTGGGACTTTGTGTATGTTCTCGAAATGCGTTTGTCGAGTGCTCATTAAGAAAGTTTCTATACAAGTTTCTGAACAAACTCCTTAAGAAGAGTTCTCCAAAAGTTCCATGTGAAAGAATTTTTTAAAGCATCTGGTCGTCACAAACGTTTTTATTACTTGTGGAGCCAAAACGGACTCCGTATGAGTCAGATATCCATGTTTCAGTTAACACTTCGCAAAACTGATTCGAGCAGCGATTCTGAGACTAGTTCTTGTGTTGTTGCATTCTATTTTTCCATTCAACTTCACTAAACATCTCCATATGAGATCTAATTACTTGTAGGGAAATGCAAGAGACCTCAGTAATGATGATGCACTAGGTCCATAGCTGGGATTTTGTGTATGTTCTCGAAATGCGTTTGTCGAGTGCTCATTAAGAAAGTTTCTATACAAGTTTGTGAAAGAAATCAATAAGAGAAGTTCTCCAAAAGTTCCCTATGAAAGAATCCTTTGAAGCATCTGGTCGTCACAAATGTTTTGACTACTTGTGGAGCCAAAACAGACTCCGTATGAGTCAGATATCCATGTTTCAGTTAACATCGCTACTTAACCTGATTCCGAGCAGCGATTCTGAGACTAGTTCTTGCGTAGTTGCATTCGAGTTTTTCCATTCTACTTCACTCAACATCTCCATATGAGATCCAACTACTTGTAGGGAAATGCAAGTGACCTCAGTTATGATGATGCACTAGGTCCATGGCTGGGACTTTCTGTATGTTCTCGAAATGCGTTTGTCGAGTGCTCATTAAGAAAGTTTCTATACAAGTTTCTGAACGAACTCCTTAAGAAAAGTTCTCCAAAAGTTCCCTGTGAAAGAATCCTTTGAAACATCTGGTCGTCACAAACATTTTGCCTACTTGTGGAGCCAAAACGGACTCCATATGAGTCAGATATCCATGTTTCAGTTAACACTGCACAAAACAGATTCCGAACGACAACTAAGAACTAGTTCTTGTGTAGTTGCATTCAATTTTTTCCATTCTACTTCAGTAAACATCTCCATATCAGATCCAATTACTTGTAGCAAAATGAAAGAGACCTAAGTTATGATGATGCACTAGGTCGATAGCTGGGACTTTGTGTATGTTCTCGAAATGTGTTTGTCGAGTGCTCATTAAGAAAGTTTCTATACAAGTTTCTGTACGAACTCCTTAAGAAAAGTTCTCCAAAAGTTCCTCTGAAAAGAATCCTTTGAAGCATCTGGTCATCACAAATGTTTTGGCTACTTGTGGAGCCAAACGGACTCCTTATGAGTCGATATCCATGTTTCAGCTTAACACCGCAAAAACTGATTCCGATCGACGATTCTGCATCTAGTTCTTGGGTAGTTGCATTCGATTTTTTCCATCCTAATTCGCTAAATATCTCCATATGAGATCCAATTACTTGTAGGGAAATGCAAGAGACCTCAGTTATGATGATGCACTATGTCCATAGGTGGGACTTTGTGTATGTTCCCGAAATTCGTTTGTCGAGTGCTCATTAAGAAAGTTTCGGTACAAGTTTCTGAACGAACTCCTTAAGAAAAGTTCTCCAAAAGTTCCCTGTGAAAGAATCCTTTGAAGAATCTGGTTGTCACAAATGTTTTGACTACTTGTGGAGCCAAAACAGACTCCGTACGAGTCAGATATCCATGTTTAAGTTAACACAGCGCAAAAATGATTCCGAACGACAGTTACAGACTAGTTCTTGTGTAGTTGGATTCAATTTTTTCCGTTCTACTTCACTAAACATCTCCATATGAGATCCAATTATTTGTAGAGAAATGCAAGAGACCTCATATGATGATGTAGTAGGTCCATTGCTGGGACTTTGTGTATTTTCTCGAAATGCGTTTGTCGAGTGCTCGTTAAGAAAGTTTCTATACAAGTTTCTAACCAAATTCCTTAAGAAAAGTTCTCCAAAAGTTCCCTGTGAAAGAATCCTTTGAAGCATCTGGTGGTCAAAAACGTTTTGACTACTTGTGGAGCCCAAACGGACTACGTATAAGTCAGATATCCATGTTTCAGTTAACACTGCGCAAAACTAATTCCGAACGACAGTTACAGACTAGTTCTTGTGTAGTTGCATTCAGTTTTTTCCATTCTACTTCACTAAACATCTCCATATGAGATCCAATTACTTGTAGGGAAATGCAAGAGACCTCAGTTATGATGATGCACTAGGTCCATAGCTGGGACTTTGTGCATGTACTCGAAATGCGCTTTGTCGAGTGCTCATTAAGAAAGTTTGTTTACAAGTTTTTCAACGAACTCCATAAGAAAAGTTCTCCAAAAGTTTGTTGTGAAAGAATCCTTTGAAGCATCTGGTCGTGAAAATCGTTTTCACTACTTGTGGAGCCAAAACGGACTCCGTATGAGTCAGATATCCATGTTTCAGTTAACACTGCACAAAACTGATTACGAGCAGCGATTCTGAGACTAGTTCTTGTGTAGTTGCATTCGAAGTTTTTCCATTCTACTTCACTCAACATGTCCATATGAGATCCAACTACTTGTAGGGAAATGCAAGAGACCTCGATTATGATGATGCACTAGGTCCATGGCTGGGACTTTACGTATGTTCTCGAAATGTGTTTGTCGAAAGTGCTCATTAAGAAAGTTTCGATACAAGTTTCTGAACAAACTCCTTAAGAAAAGTTCTCCAAAAGTTCCCTGTGAAAGAATCCTTTGAAGAATCTGGTCGTCACAAATGTTTTGACTACTTGTGGAGCCAAAACAGACTCCGTACGAGTCAGATATCCATGTTTAAGTTAACACAGCGCAAAAATGATTCCGAGCAGCCGATTCTGAGACTAGTTCTTGTGTAGTTGGATTCAATTTTTCCGTTCTACTTCACTAAACATCTCCATATGAGATGCAATTATTTGTAGAGAAATGCAAGAGACCTCATATGATGATGTAGTAGGTCCATTCTTTGGGACTTTGTGTATTTTCTCGAAATGCGTTTGTCGAGTGCTCGTTAAGAAAGTTTCTATACAATTTTCTAACCAAATTCCTTAAGAAAAGTTCTCCAAAAGTTCCTGTGAAAGAATCCTTTGAAGCATCTGGTGGTAAAATACGTTTTGACTACTTGTGGAGCCCAAACGGACTACGTATAAGTCAGATATCCATGTTTCAGTTAACACTGCGCAAAACTAATTCCGAACGACAGTTACAGACTAGTTCTTGTGTAGTTGCATTCAGTTTTTTCCATTCTACTTCACTAAACATCTCCATATGAGATCCAATTACTTGTAGGGAAATGCAAGAGACCTCAGTTATGATGATGCACTAGGTCCATAGCTGGGACTTTGTGCATGTACTCGAAATGCGTTTGTCGAGTGCTCATTAAGAAAGTTTGTTTACAAGTTTTTCAACGAACTCCATAAGAAAAGTTCTCCAAAAGTTTGTTGTGAAAGAATCCTTTGAAGCATCTGGTCGTGAAAAATGCTTTCACTACTTGTGGAGCCAAAACGGACTCCGTATGAGTCAGATATCCATGTTTCAGCTTAACCTTTGCATAAAACCGATTACGAGCAGCGATTCTGAGACTAGTTCTTGTGTAGTTGCATTCGAGTTTTTCCATTCTACTTCACTCAACATCTCCATATGAGATCCAACTACTTGTAGGGAAATGCAAGAGATCTCAGTTATGATGATGCACTAGGTCCATGGCTGGGACTTTCTGTATGTTCTCGAAATGTGTTTGTCGAGTGCTCATTAAGAAAGTTTCGATACAAGTTTCTGAACAAACTCCTTAAGAAAAGTTCTCGAAAAGTTCCCTGTGAAAGAATCCTTTGAAGCATCTAGTCGTCACAAACATTTTGACTACTTGTGGAGCCAAAACGGACTCTGTATGAGTCACATATCCATGTTTAAGTTAACACGTCGCAAAACTGATTCCGAACGACAGTTACAGACTAGTTCTTGTGTAGTTGCATTCAATTTTTTCCATTCTACTTCACTAAACATCTCCATATGAGATCCAATTACTTGTAGGGAAATGCAAGAGACCTTAGTTATGATGATGCACTAGGTCCATAGCTGGGATTTTGTGTATGTTCTCGGCGCGTTTGTCGAGTGCTGATTAAGAAAGTTTCTATACAAGTTTGTGAACGAACTCCCTAAGAAAAGTTCTCCAAAAGTTCCTCGTGAAAGAATCCTTTGAAGCATCTGGTGCGTCACAAACGCTTTTGACTACTTGTGGTGCCAAACGGACTCCGTATGAGTCGATATCCATGTTTCGATTAACATTTGCATAACTGATTCCGAACAACAGATTCTGAGACTAGTTCTTGTTTAGTTGCACTCGATTTTTTCCATTCTACTTCACTAAACATCTCCATATGAGATGCAATTACTTGCGGCAAATGCAAGAGACCTCGGTTATGATGATGCACTAGGTCCATAGCTGGGACTTTGTGTATGTTCTCGAAATGCGTTTGTCGAGTGCTCATTAAGAAAGTTTCTATACATGTTTCTGAACGAACTCCTTAAGAAAAGTTCTCCAAAAGTTCCATGTGAAAGAATTTTTAAAGCATCTGGTCGTCACAAACGTTTTTATTACTTGTGGAGCCAAAGCGGACTCGTATGAGTCGATATCCATGTTTCAGCTTAACACTTAAAAACTGATTCCGAGCAGCGATTCTGAGACTAGTTCTCGTGTAGTTGCATTCAATTTTTTCCATTCTACTTCACTAAACATCTCCATATGAGATCCAATTACTTGTAGGGAAATGCAAGAGACCTTAGTTATGATGATGCACTAGGTCCATAGCTGGGATTTTGTGTATGTTCTCGATGCGTTTGTCGAGTGCTGATTAAGAAAGTTTCTATACAAGTTTGTGAACGAACTCCCTAAGAAAAGTTCTCCAAAAGTTCCCTGTGAAAGAATCCTTTGAAGCATCTGGTCGTCACAAACGTTTTGACTACTTGTGGTGCCAAAACGGACTCCGTATGAGTCGATATCCATGTTTCAGCTTAACACTGCATAAAACTGATTCCGAACAACGATTCTGAGACTAGTTCTTGTTTAGTTGTATTCGATTTTTCCATTCTACTTCACTAAACATCTCCATATGAGATCCAATTACTTGTAGGGGAATGCAAGAAACCTCGATTATGATGATGCACTAGGTCCATAGCTGGGACTTTGTGTATGTTCTCGAAATACGCTTGTCGAAAGTGCTCATTACACTACAAAAAATACACTTCCATGATGATATGTGTTTGTCACAAGAGGTCGCGTTTTTGTCATGCATGTACATCCATGACAAATTTATGATGTAATCAAGATAGTCATACCTGTCTTTGTCGTAGAAGTGTTCCATGACATTACCAAAATTATCATCACGGAAGTGTCCACTTCCATGACGATAAATCGCGCGTCACAGAAGTGCTTTCGTCAAGGGTGTCCGACACGTGGCATCCACCGTAACGGAACGTCGTTAAGCTATCGGGTCGAGTTTTGGATCCGATAACCCATTAACAGCCCCGACTAATGGGGATTTTCCACGTGTAAAATCATCATTGGCTGGAGGAGACACGTGTCAGGTCCGCTACCGCACAGTGTCACTTCATCCAATGGGCGAGACGCGCCTATGATATGTTG
The DNA here is from genome assembly GCA_021605145.1 of Aegilops bicornis. Taxonomy (NCBI): domain Eukaryota; kingdom Viridiplantae; phylum Streptophyta; class Magnoliopsida; order Poales; family Poaceae; genus Aegilops; species Aegilops bicornis. The sequence continues at coordinate 150,129,193 of CM038669.1, forward strand.
ACACGTGGACCGCCCATCAAGTTTAAATGGGCCGACCCAACTAAAGGCCCACAAGATTTTATGCGGACCATAGTGGGCCGCCCAGCTAAAGGCCCACGAGATTTTGCGGGCCATAATGGCTGGTTTGCCTAACGGCCCACAAGATTTCGCGGGCCATAATGGGTCGGCCCAGGTAAAGGCCGACAAGATTTTTGTTTGCCATAATGGGCCGGCCCAAGTAAAGGCCCACAAGATTCTTGCGGATCATAATGGGCCGGCCTGGCTAAAGGCCCAAGAGATTTCGCCGACATTAACGGGCCGACCCAGCTTTAGGCCTACAAGAATTTGAGGGCCCTAGTAGGTCGGCCCATTAACTGGCTGCCATGTTTTGGGCCAAGTGCCGGCCCATATTTGATCCTGTCCATTAATGGCCTGACACGTTCGGGGCCTAATAGTGGCCCATATGAGATCCGGCCCGTTAAAATCCTACCATGTTACGGGCCAAATTACGGCCTGCATCGTGCACGACCCTTTAAGAGGCTATGGGCTCAATTATGGCCCATATCAGATTCGGCCCGTCAACTAGACACTATGCTTTTGGGCCCACTTGCTAGAGGCCCACTTAGTAATTCGGCCTGACATTAGTTTTGTCCTCTTAAGGACCCGTTTAACATTTCGGCCCTATATTAATTTCGGCCTGTTAAATGCCCATCATATAGTTGGGCCTAACTACGGCCCGGTTTGCATCCGGCTTGCTCGCAGCCGATATCTGATTGGGCCAAACAAGGATCGAGACAATTTTGGTCTGTTAAAAGCCCGTGATTTGATTCGCACAATCATGGTCCGGAGTTCATTTCGGGCTGCTGCCGGCCCGTTAGCTGGTCGGCACGTTTCAGGCCCAACGTACATCGTGATTGCATGACGGCTCGATTATGTACCGTAATTTTACGGTTTGGCCGGTTTACTGCGAAGACAGTAAAATAACTGCAGCATCGTGAATAAGAAAAAACCTAGACTATACAATAAAGAAATTATAGCATATTACATCCACTGGGCATCAAAGTTCGCCACTATGATAATAAAGCACAAGCAGACAACAGATTACATACACTAGGCATCAAAGATCGCCACCGATTGCAAATAAACACGCCAACAAAATAATATACAAAACCGACAAAGACTTCAATGGAGTTCAAGAAAGGTTAGCCCTGTGGGAGTTGCAAGCAAGCAAAAGCAAGATGATGAGACTGCGCTTGTTCAACACTTAAATCTTCCTCACTCTGAAAGATAAACAAGCAGACATATGACAGGTTTTGCACATAAAAGTATCAGTGCTGACAATTCATCACATTTCTTATTGACGAATAAAGTGACACAGTTTAAAATTGCATTAACACAATATGGTATTGTTCAGGTCAAGACATGGCAGGAAATGACATTGTGAAGGAGTTGGCAGCTTCACGACACCACTGGATTACATATCAAGAACTCATAAGTATCAATGGTTAGTGTGCTTTGTTAATTTATCCCATTTCAGATTGGCAAATAAAGAGATGGTTTAAATAATACTCCTCCAGATGGAATTACTTGTCATCAAAATGGATGTGTCTAGAACTAAAATACATCTAGATACATCCATTTCAATGACAAGTATTTTCGGACAGAGGGAGTAGTAGAATGATATGACATTGTTCATAGTTAAGACATTGAAGAATATGACATTGTGCTTTAGTGGGTAGGTTCACCACACCACTGGATTACGGATGAAGAACAGAAGCATACATGAAGTGCAAAAGAAGATCACTTGCTCTGTGTACTTTAATTTACATGGTATGAATAAGGAACTTGGTTGTACAACTGAAAACTTAAATTGAGAAAGGACAAACTTTTGTTTATGAACTACTCCCTCTGTTCTAAAATAGATGACCCAACTTTATACTAACTTCAGTACAAAATTGGGTCATCTATTTTGGAACGGAGGGAGTACATAATAAACTTTAAACATGCAATTTGATGCAAACACCAAAAATAAATAGCTGTTGCAGTCATGCCTAACCAAATATATACAACAAAGTTTGAAGGCTTGAGATGGACAAACTTACATTATTGGTGAAGACAGGCTCTATAAAGGCCTTGTCCATGCTGATGGGGGGCAATTCAAGAAGTTTACCACAGAATCTTCTTCATAAGAATTGCCTTTATTCTACATTTTGTTAAGAGTAAATATAGATGTGATAATATACGAAAAAATGGAGAATATTTAAGATAATATGAAGAGCGATGCTACATAACCAAGTAGCTATAAATGTAAGTGCAGCGATACAGGCAAAAGGTACAGCCAAGAGCAATGCACAAATTAATATTGTTCAAGACCAACCTTATGGTAAGAGTAAATATAGATCTGATGTGTAGAAAATGGAGGGCAAAGGAAAATAAGCTGCAGAGTGATGGTACATGAACAACTACCTGTCATTATAAGTACACTGATAAAGGACAGCATGTACTTACAAGAACAATGCAGAGCTAAAAAACATTGGCATTGGATATCAAGAATTTGGAGCGAACAATTGATAAGCAAGCTATCATGCATACTGCTGTCACATAATGAACTAGGTATGTATGCAAGTACAGTGATACAGGACAACAGGTACTAACAAGAGCAAAGCAGCGGGCAGCATATTTGCGATATCCTGTCGTTCTTTTCAAACCGGAATTCTTCTTCGAGCAGATTTCCTGCAAACAAGATTAGTAAGGCACATGCGTAAAAGTAGAAGTTCAAATTTTCATGTGATTTCATAGACAGTACCTCATCCTGGGAACGAGACCAGTGCATAACAATGTTTTTCCATTAAATGTCTTCTAAATTTAGCACAGGAGACTTCACCAAAAATTCGTTTATAAATTTGCCACCAAAGTGTGATTTCCTCAGGTAACACCGATACTGCTGCAATGCTTCCTTGAAAAGCACAAGCAAGATTTCCTTGTCATGACTATCCAGATTGACCCTCGCCTATTTACAACAATGTAATGTAAATCATTGATGTGTTCAATCAGCAGAAAACAGGAAAATAATAACCATGAATAATAGCACTTACACGTAAGTTGGACAGGAAGATCTGAAAATGGTGTTTGTCTTCACAATAATCTTCCCATGATGGGAATATATGCACGTAGTCCCTAACAACATTGAAAGCATTGTCTTTTAAGCTGGGAATAAATGGAATGGGGTTCCAATCTGCAGGAATTGGCCGTCTCTAGCTGGGATATGTCTTCGGCCGGTGGACTTGTCAGATTTTTTTTTGCTGGAGTGGGATTTTCTGTGGTACAGCTGGTGCTATGGCAAATGAAATCGGTATACCTTTTGCTGGAGTGCAGGTCCTGTGTGGTGGGGCTAGTGGTGTGGCCAGTGAAGTATGGGTACAGTCTGCTGGAGTCGGTCCTACGTTTTGTGTCACAGCTCTATCGAACATGGTAAAGAAGAGCAAGCAGATTTTGGATAATAAAATATTGGTTGTGCAGTGCCCACAGATGATGAACGAGAGCGCATTAAGAATGCAACTCCCAGCCGTCTCTCGACCATTTCAGGCGGTTGGATGGAGATCCTACGTCTCCTAACCCTTCTTCTTCCTCGTCTGTGATTCTTCCCATACAGAACACCGCACGGGGCCGGGCCGGACCACCGGCCCCCACCGCCTGTGTTCCCCCGCCACCCCCACCCCCACCCGCGTCGAGTTTTCTTCGTTCGGCGAGGCCCCACAACCACCCGAGCCCCTTGGATCGCACCGGCGAACTCTGAAAAATCGACTGACCCAATTTTGAAATTTAGTCTATTGTGATTTAACTAGTGTGGAATATAAAAGGGGAAAACCATAAGCATTGGGAGTATAGTGTTGAATGTGCCATGGCGGATCTGAAGGTGCAAACCGGACAAAGGCAACTTCGCAACCAAGACAAGAAATCAGAGTAAAGCAGTGGCGATCTATTTTCTTGCTGCGATAAATAAGTTGAGCAGAATCTGAAGAGTACTGTCTCGTGCGGCACCGTGGTCAGCGTCTGGTGAGAATTTGACGGTCTTGCGGTAGCGATGGTTGTCGGCAGCGTGGAAGCAGATCTAGGAGGGTAGACGGTGGCGGCGGGGCATGGTGGACGAGGACGGTCAGTAGGAGCGGCGCCGGCAAGGTGGACGACGGCGGGGATGAAGCGAGAGGACGGGATGCAAGGATCCCGGTCCGAAGGCGTGGATGAGAGAGGTCGATCTCTTTTTGTAATGGACGGCGGCGTCAGGGTATCAGCTCCGGCATGGTGGAGGAGGACGGCGGTGGATGGGGTGGCGGACGGCCACGGACGGAGGAGGGTGGTGGTGGAGAGGGTGTTTTGGCGCCCACGGAGTACGAATGGGGAAAAGGGAGGTAGAGAGGAGGGGGGGGGGACCATGTAGTCAGGGCGCGCTTGTCTCAAATGCGAGGAAATTTACAAACTTAGCCCCTGTTTCAAATTTCTACTACATCACAACAACATTAGTCGGTTGGGGATAGGACGGTAATCTCGCATACACCGAATATTTGCCGACGAGAGTTTGTTTTTGGCGCCCACCGTGTATGAATATGAATCGGGGAGGGAGTCGATTTCGGCCGAGGGCACACTGTGTTTTGGCGCCCACCGTGTATGAATCCGGGTGAGAGGTGGTTACGTCACGTTTGGGTGAAATTACAAACCTACCCCTATCAAAACCTATAGAAATCCGGCAGATAGGCTTTGCGCGGCAGGGATAGGCAGTAGTGATTTCACTCTCGCGATTTTGGTTTCGGGCGGTTACTGCGACTTTCCCCGCTTCGTTCAAATTTTGCACAGTGCACGTTTACCGTGCCAACTCAATTCGAATCCCGTTTGTATTCTACTATTTTTTTTCAAGGGATCCATTTTCAATTGGAGTTACATTCTATATACATCATTTTTTGCATATATACTTTCAAAAGCACAACAAAGAATTCTGCTCCTTTATATGTATAATATGATTTACAAATACAACGATCTCGAAATCTTAAGGTTGAATTGAAAAAATTTAACCAAATTATGTTCTACTAAAATGTATGGATCAAGAATATCTACATATTAAATAACATAGATGTGTGTGAATTCATATGAGTATGCATGTTTGATAGATCAATTTTGGTTCGAGTATGGATTACATGTATCATCATCTCGAATTCAAATATTTGAATCCTTTTTGTTCACTCCTTTCACGCCCATCTCTCTCGCATGCATGCTCCTTCGTAGCCATCACTCTCTTTTCTCCAGCTCACCAAGACACTCACTTCATGTTTCTCCTATCCTCGCAAACATGGTCTCCGACGCCTCCCTTGAGAAGTGTCACACTCTCCCTATCATTATACATTACACGGTTTTCATTATCTCTCACGCTCTCTCTGTTCTCTGGTATCACTCGGTACCTAAGCTTTCTTTTTCACCGCCACACACACAGTCTCCACTCGTCTTTCACTTTGTTTTTCTCTCTATGGGATTCACTCACACACCCTATATGTCTCTACATATGACTCATACCACTAAAATTACTCTCTCTCTCCTGTAGACACAACATTTGTTGCGGTCTCCTTTTCGTCTCCATCCCAGACTGACACCGATCAGACAACCCCGACTACCATCTCCTCTCTCTCTCTTTCTCAGACACACACACAAGTCCTGCTTCCACGCCCCTTCCCGACTACTGTCTCTCTCTCACACACACAAAACTCTCGCTTTCGCACCCCGACTCGTATTTCTCTCACAAGCATTTACCGACTAGCTAGCCTCTAGATAGGTTTATACACCCGCAAACTCATGCTTCCACCATCGCATACATGTCTCTCTCTCTTGCTCCTTGTATCTATGTAGCTTTTTCTTCCCTTCTTGAGACACGCCCTCTCGATCGTGCACACACACACTATCGCGCCTCATTTTAAGCTGATACCTATCGCACACACACTACTTGTGTCTTTGTCACACATGCACTCCGTCCTCCTCCACTTTCCTCTCTCTCACACACACATGGGCTTTTTGCAACAACTAGCAAGATACCATGTGTCGGTGTCAAAACCGGCGGATCTCGGGTAGGGGGTCCCGAACTGTGTGTCTAAGGCGGATGGTAACAGGAGACAGGGGACACGATGTTTACCCAGGTTCGGGGCCTCTCTATGGAGGTAATACCCTACTTCCTGCTTGATTGATCTTGATGATATGAGTATTACAAGAGTTGATATACCACGAGATCGTAGAGGCTAAACCCTAGAAGCTAGCCTATGGTATGATTGTTGTCTCTCTATCGACTAGCCTGGCCTCGGTTTATATAATGCACCACAGGCCTAGGACAACAAGAGTCCTAGCCGAATACGCCGGTGGGGGAGGAGTCCTTGTCTTGACCGCCAAGTCTTGTGGAATCTTCCTTGTATGCGGCAACTGTCCGGACTGGCCCATGAGTATACGGCCATGGGGATCCTCGGCCCAATCCAACTGATCGGGAGACGACGTGGTGAGTACCCCTAGTCCAGACACCGTCATGCCCCTGAACCGGTCTTCAAGTTGGGGACGCTCCTCGATTCTTCCGAACTATTCTTCATCTTCGGTCGTCGGTCTTGAAAACTGGTTCAACAAATCTGCTCATCTTCGATCTTAAGGAACGCCTAAGTGCATATGAAGAGTTTACACGTTGGGTATCTGAGGAGCCCCCTTAAAGTTTACAGCCTTTATCAATGCCTTATTATTTTTATGCCACGCCTCGGGTTTGAAGTTATTCCCGGGAGGCAGTGTCCTCTTGCGTCCGAGCTCTAATGCCGGAGTACATTCGAGGTATCTTTTGCAGCCGAGCACCAACGCCGGACTGCTTCCCAGCTCTATCGCCGGACTATGTATCCGAGCTCCAATGCCGGACGGTATCCGAGCTCCAACGCCGGACTATGTATCCGAGCTCCAACGCCGGACTGTATCCAAGGTGTCGTAAATCACCTTGGTTCAAAGAAGTTTGAAGGAGTTTAGCCGAGCTTAATGCCGGAAATGCCCTCTATGGAGCCAGGCACTAGCGTCCGAGCCCGAATGTGGGACGATATTTGTCAATATTTTTGATTGGTGCAATTTATTCTCTGCCGAGATATATAGCCAGTAGCCCACAAGGTGTGTATCGGTCTAAAACCCGAGATGCACCTGAAGGATGACATAAGACCGCTAATCCCAAGAGTCAGCCGAGACTCAAAGTTGATTTGCAAAATCGGCCCGAGGATCAAGTCCTAACTTCGGCAATACTTGGGACACAAAAGCGGCGTGCTCGATCCTCGAGACTCGGGTTGGTGCGGCCGACCAACCCGAGGATCAAAATCTCCTCGAAACTGTATAGCACTTAAAATTTTCTCGTGATAGAACAGCAATGCGGTAGCCCCGAGACACCGGTCGGGTGGCAACACCGCATCGTGGAATTGATGTGCCCCTTTAATATCTCAGAATAATAAGCCCGAAGCCCAAGAGGCCCCGAGCCTTAATGCAGCACGGGTGGTCAATTAAGGATTAATATCCATAGTAAAATCACAAATTATGTGTAATGACTCAATGTATCCAAGTACTTTATGTCATTAATGCTCGGATCCGCATTGTACAAAACTTTGTTGACCGACCATCGACTTCAACCTCCTCGGCCAGTAGCCGAGGAGTGTTTGTCCTACTTTATAAAGCCTTTATGAGGGCAAAGATTTACGGCAAACAAGGCAATCCGGCCATACGGTTTTATAAATAAAGATACGCAGAGAGATATGTTATATTACTGTTTAATGTAAGAAATGTCTTCCAAAGAAAATAGTCCCGCTGTCGGTTCCTTTCTTTGGGTTGTCATGCTAAGCATGATCATGAAACCTCAGCTCCAATGTAAGAGCAAAATATTGAGGATTTAGTTTGGGAGGTCAGTTACTAGCCCTCGGGAGTGTTCGGCGACGGTCGAGGTCAAGCCGGAAACACTTCGGCCAATGTTATGAATGGCCCGTCATTTAATATGTCATCGGATCACTGACCAGTTTACACCTATTGTGACATCGTTTTCGGCTTTCTCCATCGAGGTGCTTGACCATGCGAGCTGGAAGCACAATCGCAGTGGTTCTCCCTTGCACACCTAGCCGAACAAAGCGGAACGTAGGAGGCAAGCGCGGAGCCGCAACCCAACTATTGACCGAAGACACAATTCGAAACTGATGCATATATAGCAATATCCGAGAATGTTTTTGCTGAATGTCTAAAGGTGTCCGGTGTTGCACTACGAGACTTGTGCTGAAAACACACAAATAGTTTAAAAGTGCCAAAAGCTTGGAAAACCAAAAATTGTCAGTAAAAACATGACGTCCGAACAAGATCAAGTGTTCGGTGCCAATCCGAAAATTGGACTTTAGAAAAAAAAAGTGATTCTGCCGTGCTTTAACATGACACATCCTATCTCAAGACTTCAAGCGGGTCATCCTACGGCTTCAGTCTCCCATCCCGAAGGCGGAGTACTTCTCATTAGGCCAGCTTACAAAACTAAACTCTAGCGGTTTTGAGAGAGCAATCAGGCTCCCCGGCTAGTGACCGCACACTCGTGTCGAGAAAAGGAGTGATAAATAATAATAAAACTCTGCAACGACTAAGAAGAAAAACACTTACTATAAAACGGCTCAAATAAACATAAGAGCCTACAAGTGACTTGGGTAAAAGAATGATTGTATGTACCGAAGTACTTATATCATATCTATGTTCAACCGAACTTTAAACGCGTCTTAATCGACCGTCGGTTTCTCCCTCTTTGGTCAAGGACCGAAAAGTGTTATGTACTCCATCTGTCGAGAATATCGACAGTGTTTCCAATAACCGTGCAATCAGGTCATAAGGTCAGAATGCATAAAAGCGCCAGGAACTTATGCTATATTACTGATAAAGTGTAAGAAGCATCTTCGAAGAAAATAGTACCCCCACTGATACCTTTGTTTGGTGCTCATTTTTAATATGAGACTTGTGCAATAGATTTTTTGTACTCATGAGTTCCGTTGTGTGCCGACCATTATTGAAAAGAGTAAGAGCGCTAGCTTTTGGCTTCACCCAGTCTGAGGTCCGGCTCGGGTGACCCGATCGTGACAATCGCAGAGGTGCTCCCTTTACTCCCTAGCCGAACAATCGGGGACGTAGGGGTAAACACAGGAGCAAGGCAACCCAGCTTGCAAATCACTTAGGTCAATATCGTGCATATTGTATGTAATACACGAACAAGGAACGAAGCCGTACAAGTATAATCATGTGCAAGAGGAAAAAGCTTCATGAAGGAAGCCCCCAAGTAAACGGGGTATCTGAATTTGCGCGTCACAAACAAAGTTTGGACAAGGAAAATTTTTACAAGCAACTTCTTCCCGAAAAAGTATAACGCTTGGTCGAGCCGAACACAAGTTAAAAATTTAAAACTTTGAGCATGAAGGCAACTTAGCTGGTTAATGTGTTCGGTATTGACGACGCGGTCCGAGCTTGATGCGGGACAAGGTTTCATCCCCCAAGCCGATCCCGAGGTGGCGGAGCAAAGAGCTCGGCACTCCGAAGTGGTGACATAGACGGTCAATGCAGGACGGCAGAGTGATGCCGAAGTACCCTGCATGGGGTAATGAAGTGTTGACGAAGCCCCCCGTCCAGCCGAGGTGACGCCAAAGGATATAGTCCGGCTGGATCATTTTTCTGTGCACACAAAAAAATAGTGCAGACCGGGGATAATAGTAATAATAAGAAAAAATGTTGCATAATAAATAATTTATGCAAAGTGAGTAATAAAAATATATGGCCTCGCGCCGAAGTCAATGTCGATGCAGGTCGTGACGTGGTCGATGCCGGCTTGATGAAGCGATCGTGCGGCGATGCCGGTATGCCCGCTCCGTGTAATCCATAGGGCGGCGATGTTTGTGATGATTTATCCTTCACGATGCAGAACTCTTGTTCGGATTGCCGAGATGATGATCCGAACAAGTTGAGCTCGGCTCAACAAAGTGACGACGTGTCTAGCGTAGGTCGGCAGCCGTGGAGCAATATTGCCGGACTGGTTTAACACCAGCATGATATTGAAGATCATGTTCAAAAGATTTTAAAGTTAGTGGGATGTGTTCGGGAATGAAACACAGTACCCCATACAAAACTTCCTTCAAAAAGGATGTCCGAAATCCCGTTCATAAAAAAGACGAACTCGGGTCGGATTCGTTTTCGCGCAGAAAACAGATCCGAAAAGTGATGCACTAATCGGAAGGTTCCCGGAGTTTGGACGGTCGGATCGAGCTGAAATTTTGAGGGGTGTTAGATATAGGAATTCGGCAGCCGATCAACGGTTGGATCTTCCAAGGGAAGTCCGAGCTAGAAGCTGGACACCATGCCCTAAACTCGTCCGGATTCTCGTCCAGATTCAGTGCGGCTCTGGTATATCGGAGATTGCCAGAGATTCCTCCATCGGAACTCGACGAAATTTTCCAGGGTTGTTGTAGACTTAATTCCGCACAATTCCACCGAAGCCATCGCTAAAACGACACTTGAGAAGGCGGTGACGGCGGACACAAGTCCGCTGTCCAGAAAAATAGTACGGTCGCCCGAGGGCAGTGTTGACGTTGAGCCCCCGGGCTCCCTAGATGATTCCTCCATGATCTTGATAGAGATCGGAGTTGATGTTGATGAAGGCCCTCATCCGAACATGACGATGGGAGGTAGGGCGCAGCCCTTGGTCGAACCAAGGTGACCAGTTGAGCTGGTGACAAAGATGCCGAAGTCGCAGTTGATCTATAGGTGAGCCATCGACCTTTTGCCGAACACACAGCGGAACTCTCAATGAAAGCACCAATGTCGGTGTCAAAACCGCGGATCTCGGGTAGGGGGTCCCGAATCAGTGCGTCTAAGGCGGATGGTAACAGGAGACATGGGACACGATGTTTACCTGTGTTCGGGCCCTCTCTATGGAGGTAATACCCTACTTCCTGCTTGATTGATCTTGATGATATGAGTATTACAAGAGTTGATCTACCACGAGATCGTAGAGGCTAAACCCTAGAAGCTAGCCTATGGTATGATTGCTGTCTCTCTATCGACTAGCCTGGCCTCGGTTTATATAATGCACCAGAGGCCTAGGATAATAAGAGTCCTAGCCGAATACGCCGGTGGGGGAGGAGTCCTTGTCTTGATCGCCAAGTCTTGTGGAATCTTCCTTGTATCACGGCAACTGCCCGACCGCCCATGAGTATACGGCCATGGGGATCCTCGGCTCAATCCAACTGATCGGGAGACGATGTGGTGAGTACACCCTAGTCCAGGACACCGTCACCATGCGTTGCACGGAACATCAAGATACATTTGTATGAGTAGTTTATCTTGTGGGGGAAAAGGATGAACGAGGGAAGACCTTATTTGCAAATGTGGAGAGGGGTGTGGGTATCTTTTTGCAAAATTGCCATAGTTTCCTTCCTATCCGTCAGATATAGATCGGACGGCCTATATTGCAGGATGGCAGGCACACGATCATCACCGACAATGCTTTTTATAAGAGTAGGGATAAAAAATAGAGTTGGTGATGATGGTGGGCCTGCCATCCTGCAATGTAGGTCATCCGATTTATATCTGACGGATAGCTAGGAAGGAAAATATGGCAATTTACCCACACTCTTCACCACATTTGCAGATAAGGCCTTCCCTCGTTCATCCTTTTCTCCCACGAGATTTTGATGTTCCGTGCAATGCACGGGCATCTTGCTAGTAAGAGTAGAAATTAGACATATACCACTTCTCGAATCTTGAAACCAACAACATGCCTCCCTTATCTCATCAAAACCGCCAAAGGAATATATATTGAGTGAAACACAACATATTTTTAGTGATATACGTATTTCAAAACTAGACTTTTTTTTCTATCAAATCGGTGAATATGTATTAATCTATTTTGATCGTGTGGCAACGCATTGGCACATTGCTAGTAGTTATTCTAATTTTTTGGACACCGGACAAACGGTGGAGTACATATACGAAGAGAAGAGGCGCACGCACGCAGTCGGCCTCTCGCTGTCTCGCACACATGAGTGTTACGTAAAGGCGACGTTAACAAATAAACCCTAAAACCCTATGTGCATGATTGCTGCATTCGCGGGTACAGGGTACGTGGTGGAGCACCTTTGTAGGAGTTGATGGTCGGGACCACAGGTGAACGACTTGGAGCACGGTGGCTCGCCAGTTGCCACAGACCGAGTAGCCACGTTTAAAATATCGTTTTTCTAGCGGGGTTAAGAGTTCCGATTTTAAATGGCACGTTATAAGTAGTAAGTAGTTTTTAGAACGATTGGTATGGAGCGAAAATGGAATTCATAGTACTACGTACCTCCTTGGCGTATGGTTGATTGGTTTATGTTACGAGATGTTGAACCTGGTAGTTCTAGGGAAAATACTATGGTTTAGATTTAGATGCTGGTTTTCAGTAATCGGAAGGGGAAACCCTTATTTGATTAGAAAAACCTCTACCTCCATTCTGGTTTACTAGTCCCCGTCGTACTTTGGGTCAAAGTTTGTCCACGAATTTTACTTGAAAATGTGAGTGGAAAACGAGATTTTGTTATACCCAAACAAAAAAGGACTGGAGGGAGTGATTGCTCTGACACAGACGCGACCTCTCATAGCGCAGGCATTGAACCGGCGCGCCGGCCAAGAGGGCCGCACCTCGCTCTGAGCCCGGCCGAGCACGCCTCGCCAAGTGCAACCAGCTTAAGACTGCCCTGTCGCCTTCATTGCATCCACAAGACAAATGTGCCAAGAATATCGCCCTTCCGCATGAGCCAAGGTGCATTTTAGAACACAAAAATGACTAAAATATAATTAATTTACGATCGTCTTGACTTGTTGTGCTCGTGACCGTAGCAGGAACTAGTAGAGGTTTTTCTTTATTTATAACTCTCCTCACATTTTTTTGGCTTTGAAGTGAATCATGGTTGTGGACATTATGTATGAATGTGTAGATATCTGTGAACATGAGTTTGATGTGGAAGTTGGACTGGGAATGTCGTGCTTGCACGTGAACTATACCATGTCCAATGCTTCGTCTGTTATTGTTTGGAAAGTAATTGCTGTTATTACATGACCCGAAAAAAACATTTTGTGCCACATCAGTAGATGCACAGACATCACAATAGGCATGCTGACTGGATAACATTTGAACCTAGCTATTATGAAGGAAATTTTGTATTGACAACAATTTTAGATAGCAGGAGACGCCTAGCCTGCTCTGCCTCTGCTAGCTTATTTCTGGCTTCTTCCATCTCTTCTTTGGCTTGGGTGAAGAGATCATCTGATTGCTCTTTTCGCTTCTTCAGGAACTCAGCTACATTCTCAAGGGCTGCTGCACGCTTTCTTTCAGCCTTTACTAATACCACAAGGACACGAACAATGAGGACTCCACGGCTTGTGTGTAATCCAAAGCATCATCTGGGAATTTGCACCTTGTGTCTAATCCAAAGATCATTAGGGAACTGGCACCATGTGTGTAATCCAACCTCATTTTGGAAACATGATCTCGAGGTTGACCATACTTCCCTCCTCGCAGGAACTGCATACTGACATGAAGTTACTTCTTTTTTAGATCAATACTCGTGAGAAACCTAGATCCATTTAGTAGAAGCCGGATAAATGTAACTCGGAGAAGTGAATTCAAAAGGAAAAGAAATATAAAACAGACTACACGGTGAGAACACCCACTTCCTACATCAAGTTAAAAATGAAAGCATTAGGACGATTAAGACTCTTCTTATTACACATCGAAGAACACCACGCTTAAGAGAAACAGAAACTACAACATATACACATCGAAGAATATGAGGCTAAACGAAAGTAATTGAAAGGGTGTTACTTACCAAAGCTCAGTTTACAAGTTCGGTGCAGCTCCTCTTTAACTTGCCACGCTCCTTGAAGATGTCCCGAATATCCCCTGTTTTGTCTTCATTGCTCCTCTGCATGTTCACACTCGTGGTTTCAAAATCTCAACATGGCAAGAAAAATACTACTAGTAATACTCGCGCATCTTGTGGGCAACATTAAAGCACTCGTCTGCCATGTTAGAGCATCTCCAACAGAATCGCAACGCGCGGCGCTTTAAAAAAGTGTTTACAGTGCTGAGATCGAGAAGTAGATACTAGAGAGTAGAGGATAGTTCTCAGCATAGATAGATAAAAAAGATAATTCAACTACTCCTCGTCGTCCGACTCCTCCTTGGTGATGTCCTCCTCTGACGCCCCGATCAGTAGGCGTGAAGATACCGATCGTCACCGGATTCCTGTGGCAACGCTGCTCCTAGCCTCATGTTGAATTGAGCGTCCGCGCCCTACGCTTGTCCTCGCGATAGGCGGCTCGCTCCGCCCTCCTCTTATCCCTCTCCACCCTCCTTTGCGCGTAGAACTCGCGCTCGTTGATGATGTCTTGCGGGAAGTGTTGGCGCCACAGCGCAATGGCTTCCTCGTCCATCTCGGTGATGCCGAGACGGTGCTCCCACTTCCGGTTGTCGCGACGATCCTCGTCAGTGCTAAGCCGCGGCAGAGGCGCGAGCTCCTGCACCCGCTCCCGCGTCGGCACGTTGGGGAAGTTCAATTTTCTATGAGGCCACCGGAGGCGCCACGCCGCCGCGTCAGACGCTGGTGGCCTCGGTCATGATGTCAAAATTGCCAAGGCCGAGGCGCATCCCGCTGAACCGGATCTCGGCGGAGAAGCCGCCGGAGGGCGCGAAGGCGACGCCGCGTATATCCCAAGTTTCCGGCGACGCCGGCATGGCATGCCAAGGCGACGAGGCGAAAAAGAGCGGGGAGAGAGCGGTGGCGAGGCACAGAGCGGTGGCAAGGCACAGAGCGGTAGGAGGGCGTTGGATTTTATAAAGAGCGCCGGATGCCGCGCGCCAAAACTAGCGCACGCCCGGCGGCTTTTTCCCGCGCGCGCGTGATCCTTTCCTGACGTCTCTGCTATCTCTACTCTCTTCTCTACGGTTATATTTATTTTATATTTAATATTTAATATTTATCTCTACTTCCTTTACCGTCTACTTTTTTTTCTATATACTTTTTTTTCTTGCAATATAGGCCGTCTGATTTATATCGGATGATAGGAAGGAAACAAATGGGAATTTTGCAAAAGATACCCATACCCCTCTCTAGATTTGCAAATAAGGCCTTCCTCATTCATCCTTTTCTCCCACAAGATAAACTACTCATACAAATGCATCTTGATGCGTGCAACGCATGGGCATCTTGCTAGTTCTAAAACCGCTCCATCATTTGCCACACTCACGGTTGCGGATGAAAAACCTACCCAAGCACAGCGATACAGGAGCGACGCACAATTACAAGCTGATATTCTGTTGGACAATGGAGGCTATAACCAATTACTTTTACAGGAACAATAGCACCCAGGAAAATTGAAGGGTAGGTATGAACAAAATTGGAATTGCACATGTACTGCTAAGCGATTCAATACACACATTACCAATCGAGGAGGAGAACGATGGTCTCGGCAGCCTCTGTGAGTCATGATCGGCAACGGGAGTCAGTTCATTGTCCACGACGGTGGTACTTCTGTGCTTGGCGTCGGCTTCCGGGAAGCAGATCCGAGACCGTGGAAGACGATGCTGGGGAAGAGGCTCTTCTCACGACGACGGTGGACCGGCTCCAAAGGTCTGGCGTCTGAGGTCGTCGATGAGGCAGATGTTGCGGTGGGACGAGTGCACCGATTTAAAGGGGAGGAGCACGAAGGCTGCGGTGCCGTGGAGAATTCTATTTTGCGGTGGGGATAGAAAATGGGGAGTATTCAGGTGTACTACTCTAGGTTCCGGGGTGGGGCTGGCTGGGTAGGGTGAACCTGAAGTTACGAAAACAGCCCCCTACCAAGCATCGTACGTAGGCCTGTTCCGAAAGCTATGATGGTAACTTCCCACTGCTCCAATCAGGGTCGCGGGAGATTTTCCCGCTGACCTCAAAATTTTGTGACACTGGACTCCCTGTGTGGCGTGTTGAGTGATTCGGCTAAGCAACTAGCGAGTAGTAGTAGTAAACTCTGCATATTAGGTTTGACTGAAGTCAAACTTCCTAAAGTTTGACCAGTTTTATATAAAAATATAAACATTTACCATAACAAATATGTATGATGTGGAAGTACATTCAATAATGAATCTAATGGTATTTATTTGTTATTGTATATGTTAATATTTTTTGTTATAAGCTTTCTGAGAGTTTACAAAACTTGCCTTTGACCAATGCTAATACGCGGACTTAAATAAAAATGGAGGGAGTACACATTTGTTTTCTTAGTTTGTAGTGAACTACTCATTTGTTGAAATTGTGAAATAAATATATTAGGCTATTGACTTTGAATGTAATGGTCTATACAATTCAATAGTTACAATCATTGTTGAATCCCAAGATGTATAAAAGGTCTATAGTACTTCACAACATGCTCAAACTCACATAATCCCAGTCAAATGAGAATCTAAATGCATTTCATAGTTATTACTTTGTAGGATGCAACAAAAACAACCAAAACTCTACAGCAGCCATTATAGAAGCAACATTTTGACATATCCCATTGTGTGAATGAAACATGCAGAGAGAGCTTTTTAAGATGGAGCAGATAGGGCGGGAAAGATTGTATGTATGTGAAGGAGAGAGTAGGAGACAAACCTAACGAGACACACACAGAGAGAGAGAGAGAGAGAGAAAGAGATATGAAGAAGTTAGGTCTGTGAGAAAGATGGAGACATGTAATATACGTGATTCTGTATACGTGGAAGGAGAAGAGACAACATGTTTGATGAGAGAGTTGGAAAAACATGGACGAGAGGGGAAGGATCTCATGGGTTGAGGGATTGACAATTTTGTGCGGGGGAGAGAGGGATTGGTAATTTTGTGCAAGAGAGAGAGAGGGTGGGGGAGGAGTCGGTCACCGTCGTCCACATCACCACTGCTTCCAAATGACCCCGCATTCTCTAAGCGGTGTGGTCGCCGCCTCTTGATCTGCTCGATGCCCTCTTTGAAGATTGAGGTGTTATGCATGTTGGGGTGGAAAGAAGCACAAGCGAGAGTGGTCGCCGTATAACCTTGGATGGGGATGAATTGTGTGCTCGGGGGAGTGTGTGTGTGTGTTGTGCTGCGTGTGTGTGTGTGTGTGTGTGTGTGTGTGTGTGTGTGTGTGTGTGTGTGTCAGATATTGAGCGAAAACAAACCTAAGGAGAGAAATGGGTATTCACGAAGAGATTGCGCGGGCCTTGAGGTGGGCAGGGGCCGAGTGAGGGTGTCAAAATGTGCGTGTTGATGCATATGTTGCATGCGATCGTGCGAGGGACGGACGAATCGAGAGAGATGGTTCTTGTGTTACGGATGCTCCTCTCTCTCTCTCACACACACACACACGCACACACGCACACACAAGTAAACTAGAAGACCGTTCTCTCATGTATACACAATGTATCGGCATCTGTCTATGTCTCACTCATGCATGATGGTTTGCACATTCACACCTCTCTATGTCTGTATCACACGCACACGGTCTCCACATTGCCCTTCCGCCACAACACACATATGGACACATACACACGTTCTCTCTCAGTCACACACACAAAATAAGTATTAAAAAAAACTAGGCGCACCTAAAACGTCCAAATCCAAATAAACACAAACTGGAGCTAAATTCAAATATATGGAAATATTGCAGCGTCAAGAACTTTCCCAGGAAAAAAAAGTTGAGTAATATTCGAGGATTGTTTTCACACACACCAAAAGGTTCGGTGGATGTCCTTCGAGCGCGACACGGTGAAGCACCGTTCGATGGACCGCGCGGCCGCGGTTCACGCGCTTGCACAGGATTCTGTATCGTGGCTGTGGTACTAACTTAATAAAAAGCGCTACCTAAGTCTAATGTTTACGTGTACTAGTACGGTTTTCTTTTAAGTTTGACCAACCTCATATAAAACTAAAGTAAGCTCCCATACGCGCACTCACCAATATGCCGCCGCCGCCGTTGCGCATGCCGGCGCCCGCCTGCTCCGGCAACAATTTCTCTCCCATCACCGTCGTGTCGCCTCCATCCCTGTGCCATGAAGCCGAAGGCTCGCCCACTCACGTCGTCTGCAGTCCCTCCTCGCCATGCCGCCGTGCTGCCAAGCACGCGAGCAGCTGGTGGAGCCGCGTCTATGCACGCAGCATACGAAGAGGAGGACGAGCGCGTGCTCCAGCACGCCGGCGAGGAGGAACTAGCGTGTCATTGTCGTCTCCGCCCGCGCGGAGGAGGCGCGCATGGTGGCTGTCGCGGCGGAAGCCGGTCGCGCGCGTGTCGAGCCCGCAAACCGGGTGTGGATGCGGAATCTACCTTCGAGACCTTGAATGCCACGTGGATCCTACAATCTGAAGGAGCAATTTGGGTCAGTCGACTCATGTGAGCCGTTTGATGCAACATGGATGGCTAGAAGGGCTTCTTCCACCTCTTCGGCTGTCTTCTTCCTTTTCTCCGTCGAACTTCTTTCACAAATCGACTGACCCAAATTATACTACTAGTACGAACGTATTAAGTACAGTGGGAACACGAAGGTACG
The DNA here is from genome assembly GCA_021605145.1 of Aegilops bicornis. Taxonomy (NCBI): domain Eukaryota; kingdom Viridiplantae; phylum Streptophyta; class Magnoliopsida; order Poales; family Poaceae; genus Aegilops; species Aegilops bicornis. Next base: position 150,147,791 of record CM038669.1, read on the forward strand.
GCAAGAGTACCAAGCGCAAGAAGAACAGTAGTAAGACATAGTACTAGTACTACTCTACGTACTAAACAGTTCAAATAACGAGAAAGAACATAAACATAGTTCTGTTGGGGCCTCAAGCACAACACACCCTTGAAAATAAACTAAGCAACTAGTCAGCTTGACACTCACAAGAGAACCAGCATGAGCGATGGCATCGCCACCTACTCGAGTCCGAGTCCACGTCCTTGACTTCGTCCTCGTCCCTCTTCCTCTTCCTCTTCGCCGACGCTTCTTTGCTTGAACCGGACACTGGGCTCTGCTTCTTCATCCAACCCATGTAGATATTTAAACAGAGGTAGGCATCCATTGATTCGTACATGATGTGATCTTCATCTAATGTCTTCGACTCCCATGCATGATGAAACTCGTGATGAGGTTTCTTCAGTTTAGCGTATGAAGGATCAATCATGGCTCCTGCCAGGGTCAGCATTGAAGGTTGAGAGGAGGACACCAAGCTTGCCTTCTGGAGATCGAAGGGCTGGCCTACAACGAGAACTATCCGACGCAGGACTTCTTTGTCGTTCTTAAAGCCTACAGTAACGAATTTCACTGTTTTGTCCTTGAGGAAGTTCTTAAAATCCTGGTGACGGTGTCCTGGACTAGGGGGTACTCACCATGTCGTCCCCCAATCGGTTAGATTGGGCCGAGGACCCCCATGGCCGTATACTCATGGGCCAGTCCGGACATTTGCCGCATACAAGGAAGATTCCACAAGACTTGGCGATCAAGACAAGGACTCCTCCCCCACCGGCGTATTCGGCTAGGACTCTTGTTATCCTAGGCCTCTGGTGCATTATATAAACCAGGGCCAGGCTAGTCGATAGAGATATACAATGAAAAACAATCATACCATAGGCTAGCTTCTAGGGTTTAGCCTCTTTGATCTCGTGGTAGATCTACTCTTGTAACACACATCATCAATATTAATCAAGCAGGATGTAGGGGTTTACCTCCATCAAGAGGGCCCGAACCTGGGTAAAACATCGTGTCCCTTGTCTCCTGTTACCATCCGCCTAGACGCACAGTTCGGGACCCCCTACCCGAGATCCGCCGGTTTTGACACCTACATTGGTGCTTTTATTGAGAGTTCCTATGTGTGTTCGGCGAAAGGTCGATGGCTCGCCCATGGTCAATCGCGACTTCAAAGATCTTCGCTACCTGACCGTCACCTTGGTTCGACCAAGAACTGCGCCCTATCTCTGATCGCCAGGTTCGGATGAGGGCCTTCATCAACATCAACTCCGATCTCTATCAAGATCATGGAGGAATCATCCAGGGAACCGGGGGGCTCAACGTCAAACATTGCCCTAGGGCGTAATTGCTTTTTTTACGGGACGGCGGACTTGTGTCTGCCGCCACCGCCTCCTCAAGAGTCGTTTTAACGATTGCTTCGGTGGAATTGTGCGGAATTGAATCTGCAACAACCCTGGAAAATTTCGTCGAGTTCCGATGGAGGAATCTCTGGCAATCTCCGATATACTGGAGCCACATTGAATCTGGACGAGAATCCGGACGAGTTTAGGGCGTGGTGTCCAGCTTCTAGCTCGGACCTCCTTTGGAAGATCCAACCGTTGGTCGGCTGCGGAATTCCTGTATCTACCACCCCTCAAAATTTCAGCTCGATCCGATCGTCCAAACTCCGGGAACCTTCCGATTAGTGCATCACTTTTCGGATCTGTTTTCTGCGCGAAAACGAATCCGACCCGAGTTCGTCTTTTTTATGAACGGGATTTCGGACATCCTTTTTGAAGGAAGTTGTGTGGGGTGTTGTGTTTTGTTTCCGAACACATCCCACCAATTTTAAAATCTTTTGAACATGATCTTCAATATCATGCTGGTGTCAAACCAGTCCGGCAATATTGCTCCACGGGCCGCCGACCTGCAAGCTAGACACGTCGTCACTTTGTTGAGCCGAGTTCAACTTCTTCGGATCATCATCTCGGCAAGCCGAACAAGCGTCCGGCATCGCGAAGGATAAATCATCACCAACATCGCCGCCCCACGGATTACACGGAGCGGGCATATCGGCATCGCCGCACGGTCGCTTCATCAAGCCGACATCGACCACGTGACGACCTGCATCGACATTGACTTCGGCGCCATGCCATATTTCTGTTATTACTCACTTTGCATAAATTATTTATTATGCAACATTTTTTTAATTCTTATTATTACTATTATCCCCGGTCTGCACTATTTTTTGTGCACAGGAAAATGATCCAGCCGGACTATATCCTTTGGCGTCACCTCTAATTTGGGCCGGGGGCTTCGTCAACACTTCATTGCCCCATGCAAGGGACTTGACATCACTGTCAGTCCTGCATTGACCGTGCTATGTCACCACTTGGCGTGTCGAGCTCTGCTCCGCCACCTCGGGACCGGCTTGGGGATGGAAACTTGTCCCGCATCAAGCTCGGACCGCGTCGTCAATACCGAACACATTAACCAGCTAAGTTGCCTTCATGCTCAAAGTTTTAAATTTCTAACTTGTGTTCGGTTCGACCAAGCATTATACTTTTTTGGAAAAAAAAGTGCTTGTAATTTTTTTTCCTTGTCCAAACTTTGTTTGCACATACTTGACGCGCTACCCGCGCTCATTATACACAGGGCTTCTTTAATGTGCTTATTAATTCGGGCTTTATGCCCAACACATGTGTCACACTTCTGCATGTACCTTTTATTCACCAAAGATATGCATCGATATGACTTAAGTTTTGGCCAAGCTGGGTTGTTCGCTGGCTCTGTGCTTACCCCTACGTTCCCGATTGTTCGGCTAGGTGGTAAAGGGAGCACCTCTGCGATTGTAACTATCGGGTCAGCCGGATGTGTACCTCAGACTGGGTGAAGCCGAAAGCTAGAGTTCTTAAGGGAATACTCGGTCGGTTAACTAAAAGACGATTTCTTACTTATTTATTTACCCGCCCCCAGATGTTTTTCTGCTCTTTTTGCAGTCCGGACATGCACTTTAGGGCATGCCTCCCAGGGAAAGGAATCCCTAACGGAACTATTCTCCCTCGAAGATGTTTCTTACTAACCATGTAATATAACATAACTAGTTGGGCACTTGTCTGATAAAGCACTAATGACCCCTACGCCTAGTCTCCACGCATGCCCCGGTTTTTATAACCGCGAGGGTATTCGGACACACTCCGGACTATTGGGTCCAGAGGTTGAAGCGAAAAGGTCCGCTACAACAAACGATCTACAATCCGGCTAGAAGGCATTCTACATGTCACCTTACATTTTATAGTCAACTTTTACCCAAGTCACTTGGGGGCTCTAATGTTTATTTGAGTCGTTTCATACTAAGTGTTTTTCTTCTTAGTCGTTGCAAAGTTAAAGCACGACAGAAGCACTTTTTTTTCTAAAGTCCAATTTTCGGATTGGCACCGAACACTTGATCTTGTTCGGACGTCATGTTTTTACTGGCGTTTTTTGGTTTTCCAAGATTTTTGCACTTTTAAACTATTTGTGTGTTTTCAGCACAAGTCTCGCAGTGCAACACCGGACCCCTTTAGAGATTCGGCAAAAACATTCTCTGATATTGCCATATATGCATCAGTTTCGAATTGTGTCTTCGGTCAATAGTTGGGTTGCCCGGCTCCCGCGCTTGCCTCCTACGTTCCGCTTTGTTCGCTAGGTGTGCAAAGGAGAACCAATGCGATTGTGCTTCCAAATCGCATGGTCAAGCACCTCGATGGAGAAAGCCGAAAACCGATCGACACAATAGGTGTAAACTGGTCAGCGATCCGATGACTATATTAAATGACGGGCCATTCATAACATTGGCGAAGTGTTTCGGCTTGACCTCGATTGTCAGCCCGAACATCTGCGGGGCTACTAACTGGCCTCCCAAACTAAATCCTAGATCTTTTGCTCTTACATTGGAGCTGAGGTTTCATCATCATGCTTACATGACAACCCAAAGAAAGGAACCGATAGCGGGACTATTTTCTTTGGAAGACATTTCTTCTGTTAAACAGTAATATAACATATCTCTCTGCGTACCTTTGTTTATAAAACCGTACGGCCAGATTGCCTTGTTTGTCGTAAATCTTTTCCCTCATAAAGGCGTTATAAAGTAGGACAAACACTCCTCGGCTATTGGACGAGGAGGTGGAAGCCGATGGTCGGTCAACAAAGTTTTGTACAATGCGGATCCGAGCATTAATGACATAAAATACTTGGATACATAGAGTCATTACACATAATTTGTGATTTTACTATGGATATCGATCCTTAATTCGGCCTCCCGTGACCGCATTAAGGCTCGGGGGCTACTAGGCTTCAGGCTTATTATTCACAAATATTAAAGGGGCACATTGATCCCCTGATCTGGTGTTGCCACCCGACCAGTGTCTCGGGGGCTACTGCATTGCTTATTCTATGCAGAAAATCTTAAGTGCAATACAGTTTCCGAGGAGATTTTGATCCTCAGGTTGGTCGGGCGCACCCAACCTGAGTCTTGAGGACTGAGCACGCCGCTTTTTGTGTCCCGAAGTATTCTGCTGAGCTAGGACTTGATCCTCAGACCGATTTTGCAAATCAACCTGAGTCTCAGCAGCTACGGGGATCAACGGTCTTATGTCATCCTTCATGTGCATCTCGGGTTTTAGACCGATACCCACCTTGAGGGCTACTGGCTATGTATCTCGGCAGATAATAAATTGCATCAATAAAAAATATTGACCAAAAATCAGCCCACATTCGGGGTGGTGCACCACCTCGGAAGCAATTCGACATATCGGTCGGATGCAAGTGGCTGGCTCCTTAGAGGGCATTTCTGGCATTAAGCTCGGCTAAACTCCTTCAAACTTCTTTGAACCAAGGTGATTTATGACACCTCGGATACATAGTCCGGCGTTGGAGCTTGGACACATAGTCCGGCGTTGGAGCTCGGATACATAGTCCGGCGTTGGAGCACGGACACATAGTCCGGCGTTGGAGCTCGGATACAGTCCGGCGTTGGAGCTCGGATACATTCCGGCGTTAGAGCTGGGAAGCGGTCCGGCGTTGGTGCTCGGCTGCAAAAAGATACCTCGAATGCAGTGCGACGTTAGAGCTCGGACGCAAGAGGACACTGCCTCCCGGGAATAACTTCAAACCCGAGGCGTGGCATAAAAATAACAGGGCAATGATAAAGGCTGTAAACTTAAAGGGGCTCATCGGATACCCGACGTGTAAACTCGTCGAATGCATTTCGGCGATCCTCAAGATCGAAGATGAGAAGATTTGTTGAACCAGTTTTCAAGACCGGCTACCGAAGATGAAGAACAGTTTGGAAGAATCGAGGAGCGTCCCTAACTTGAAGACCGGTTCAGGGGGCTACTGACGGTGTCCTGGACTAGAGGGTACTCACCACGTCGTCCCCCAATCGGTTAGATTGGGCCGAGGACCCCCATGGCCGTATACTCATGGGCGGTCCCGACGATTGCCGCATACAAGGAAGATTCCACAAGACTTGGCGATCAAGACAAGGACTCCTCCCCCACCGGCGTATTCGGCTAGGACTCTTGTTATCCTAGGCCTCTGGTGCATTATATAAACCAGGGCCAGGCTAGTCGATAGAGATATACAATGAACAACAATCATACCATAGGCTAGCTTCTAGGGTTTAGCCTCTTTGATCTCGTGGTAGATCTACTCTTGTAACACACATCATCAATATTAATCAAGCAGGACGTAGGGTTTTACCTCCATCAAGAGGGCCCGAACCTGGGTTAAACATCGTGTCCCTTGTCTCCTGTTACCATCCGCCTAGACGCACAGTTCGGGACCCCCTACCCGAGATCTGCCGGTTTTGACACCGACACCTGGCACTCAACGTCGGCATGGCATATGTGGTAGACCAAGAAAACGTTATGTACGCAAACATGGATCACGGCGGGCTTCTTCTTCTCTTCGTCCTTTAGATCCTTCTCTCGTCCCAGGACTGTGGTCTACTCAACATCTAGCCCAGCGACACACTCATCCGTTGAACTGTTGAACATGCGTAGGAAGCGAGCAAGCCATGCTTTCACTGTCACGGATCCACGTGTGTAGATGACGATGAACTGATCGCCGGTGATGGCTCTAACCTGGTACTCGGGCGACCATGGAGATTTGGGAGGCCATGGATTTTGGAGGAGGGTTAGGAGAAGTTGAACTGTTGTAACCCGCAAAACTGGAGCGAACTAATGTGAAAGGACGGAGACGACCGGGAGCGAATCTGTTGTGAGGTAGAAGACGGGACGAGTAGAGGCGTCTTGCGAACGGCGTGGGGTTGCTGGCTTGCCCGGTGGATAAATGGCTGCAAGCCCCCAAAGAGTTCTCGAGAACTATGCGGGACCCACTAGATGTCATGTCTACTAGACCCATATCGTAGGCCCGGTAAAGATAGCTTCACTGTTTCGCACGCCATGCCGGCGCGTGGATGTAACTTCACTTAATTCCGTCAACCGTCGCACCTCCCACGACCTTCACCTCCCTCGCGCGGTCGCGCCCTTTGACACTTCGACCAGCTAAAAATGAGCAATTTTTTTTGCCTACTCCGCATGCATGATACTCCCTCTGGTCCTTTTTACTCCCGTCAACCGTTTGCGAAGTGTTTGACCAAATATATACTTTTTCTAAACACCACCTTATATTAATTAACCAGCCACACCAGTACACTCATTCGATACAATATTCACCACATTGTATATGTCATTTACAAGAATACCATCTAATATATTGTCAAAGCTATACTTAGCGATTAAGTGTGCCACCTTATTGGCCGAACGGCTAATCTTTGACAATTGAAAATTGTTGATCAACTTCGAGACGCTCAACGCTTTCATCTTCAGGTCACGCATAGCAGACCTGTCATAGTCCCCGATGCAAGAGACGCTACCACAAAAGCGCAATCAGTCTTTAAAATTACAGGATAATTTAGTGCACCTTGAAATATGAACATGTGTGGGGCGTGTATGTTTTTAATGACTTGAGACTATACCTAGCCTGGCATGCAAGATGACTTATTATGCACCGTTCCCCATACCAGCAGGAAGCCCGTTCGTCTCCAAATCTTTTCCTCTCCATGTGTGGAAACAATATGCCTGCCAAACTCTCCTTCTCCCTCCGGCAGTCCCACCACTCCACCCCGTGTGAAAAAATCTGCATGCATGACTCTCCTCCCCCCACGCTCGTCCAATTCGTTGTGACCAGCAATATTTCCACCCTTCTCTCCCCGTAATTTACTCCAACAAATATGCCCACGTAGCTTTTACTTAACTTCAGGTGCATTGGGTCAGCGACATACGGGCCCAGCGGTGTCTTGGCCCACATGTCGATGTGGCATAGCTGAACTGCTTGATTAAGTCGGTCAACTTCAGTCCATATCTTACGCATGTGTGCCATTGCTCGCTATAAATACTGCGCCTCCCACGACATCGCTATCTCCTCCCCTCACGTTCATGTTCATCGCTATCTCCTCCTCCCTCTCACGTCGACCACCATGGAATCTCCCCTCCCAAGCCCTAGGAGCCCCTCGCTGCACCGCGCGGACGGTCACGCGTCGCCTTTCCGTTCCTCGCCGCCACTAGTCGAGGAGGACGCCTCGGCATTCCGCTCCTCGCCGCCACTAGTTGAGGAGGACGCGTCGGTGTTCCGCTCCTCGCCGCGATGCGTCGAGGAGGACGCATCAGTGTTCTCAATCTCGCCGGCACGCGCGTCGGAGGACGCGTCGGCTCCCTGCTACGAGGAGAACGCCGCACCGCCTGTCGAGCCCCCCAACCTTGAGGAGCTTTGGAAAGAAATGGATGTCGCCTTGTGGGAGGCTTTGCCTCCAGCAGAGCACGCCAAAATAGAGGCGGAGAAGAAGGCCGAGGAAGAGAAGCGCACCGCAACAAGCTTTCGGGAGATCTATGTCGTGTCCGAGAGTCAAGCAATTGGTTCTTTGGCAGAAGGCTCGTGCGAGGGCCGTGAGGGTGGCGGAGGACGCCCGTGCCGATGCCCTGAGTGCAGTCGGGCCCAAGCACCTCATCTACGCTTGGCGGTACGTGGACCGGGTGTACGCTTCCATCCAGGAGGAGTACCTGTTGGCGCCGGATCACCACACCGGTGAGATCGCTCTCGATCGCCGGCAAGCCGCCAATCATCACATCACGAGTTGCGAGGCTGAGGAAGAGGCGTTGTGTCGGCGCGCTGGGAAACGGCCGCGCACCAGGGCCCTCGTGGCACGCCGCAAGAGCTCCTGCGAGCGCTGTGGCTTTTAGGAGGAGTATAATTTTTGTTTCGTAAGGCGATCTCATTAGTTATGGGACGCAAATGATAAATCCCGAACGTTCAGGAATTTTTAGCGTCCTTAATTAAGTATGTAAAAGGGAAAGTTTGGAAACGTTGTTTATTATTACGCATTTTGCAAGTACGCGTGCATATAGCACAAACTTTACTATATACTATCTGACTACACGTCTCTCTCGATATATGCTTGCAGACTGTGCTACTCCCTCCGTCCAGGTCAATAAGTCATCTTTGGTTGTGCACGGTGACCAAGAAGGAGGGAAGACTTGTATAACTAGACGGAGGGAGTACTACTATTACTTATGTATGTTCAAATGCATGTTTGAACATTACGATGCGGTTTTTGTAAAAATGGAAAAACAGCACTAGTCAAGCTTGTGAAACGATTCAATGCAAAACAAATGCAAAAATGCTCGTTTGATTGTTTACTTTTAGCTTCCTTCTCTGTGGTTATTTCTCTGTGCACCGTGACCAAGGAAGAGGAGAAAACGAGAAACGTTAATGTTTATTTGCTAATTAATAGTATTGCATGCAATGAACTAACCACTGTATGTCGTGTTTGATATCTCAAGTCATTAAAAGCATGCACACTCTTTATCTATTATTGGTTGATATGTCAAGAAACAAGAAACGAGGTAGAAGTCAATGCACCGCGCCTAAGTGTTTTCGGACTATTTGGTTTTCGTAAGATGACTTACACACCTAGATGCATCGCGCCTAAGTGTTTTGAGTAACATTTTATCAGTTAAATCTTGGGTCAAAATTTAGCACAAATCACAATGGTGAGGAATAAACAGGACGGAGTAGTAGTTTAGAAGCCCAAATAAATGAGTGAGGCGCCTTATTGTTACTCTCCACTATGACTAGTCTTGTGGGAAAAGCTGGGGAAGCTGTCAAAAGAACTGGCCCTAGGAGTAGTATCTAGGGATCGAGCGTCGGAGATGAACCGGGGAAAGTAATTGCAGAGAGATGAAATGCAAAAAAGACGGAGGGACGTGATGGTTGCTTGTCCGTTTATTTTACCAGGCCATTTATTACTGGGAGTGGTTGGGTTTTGTGATATGATGGCTTTACTGCCGCGCCACGAGTGGGGTGAGAGGTGAGACTCCCGTGCAGTGCCGCCCTCTACACTTGTACTACATCGGTCGTGGTTTATTAGTCCCCCATTGATTTTGACTGAGGATTTAACTGACAAAATGTTAGTGCATGTCAACAAAAACTATATCGTTGGATTCGTATTTGAACATAGTTTTGAATGATATAATTTTAGGTGACATGCATCAGTATTTATCATACTATATATAATGTTAGTTCAATTTTTGGTCGTACTAATCTATAGTAGTAATGTGCCCGTCGTTGCAATCAAGAGTGAAATGCATTGATCGGGAGTTGTTTATTTTGACAAAGGATGTGGGGTTCATCTCATGTGTAACGGTGTATCGATAGGTTTCTTCGGATATTATCTCATCTCTAGAGCTCGAAACATCCGGGTGAAATAGATAAAAAGGTATCTTTTGCAAACAAAAGCGTTCAATTGTTCAACCTGCATCCAAAACTTGTGAAGAAATAACACTTATTGTGCTTTGCAAGAAATGATCTTTAAGAATTAGTTTTTGAGTATCGATTGTTATACATGTTAGCTCTTCTACTCTACTCTTCTACTCTACTCTAGCAAGCTATGGCATAGTACTGTAGTAGGTACTGTAGGGAGTACCAGTACTGTGATCACTCAAGCAAGTTGTCTAGCATCGATATGACCCTACGCTGTTGGTATGTGTCTCGTAAGTCAAGCGGCGGTCAGAAGTCATCATCACCGTCCACTTCCCGCAGCACATATTCGCTTCTCCATCTTTGTCCGCACATAATCTCGTCCAAGCTTCCATCCCCGCTAAGGCGCCTCCCCCCTCGTCCAAAACCCAAGCACTAACAATTGCAGAACCGAGCAGCGTCCGCCGAAAGAATGGCTGGAATTCGCACCCCACAGAGGTAATCAAGCTCATTGTTTCGCATGTGGACAATCTCAGTACAATGCAGCTACTTGGCGTGCTAAATCGTCGGGCTGTACCATTTACTCAAAGCCCTCAGGCCGGAGCTTTTTGAGCAAGCTCCTTGCTTGCTGATGCCGCCTGATCTTCAGAAACGGCGTGTCACGCAACATAACGATCATAGGGTGGCGAGCATCAACCCCCTTCACTGCGATCTGATCCCCGCCAGCCTCAGCTACATTAACAGTATGTACTGGGTCGGGATGAACACATCTTGGATGGTGCTCGTCGACGGTCGCGGCAGCTGGATGCTCCTGGAGGTCTACACCCGGCGATTGATCCCCCTTCCTTCGATTAACATCAGACCGCTTTGGCACCGTGCCCGTAATACTCGAAATCTTACAAGAGCCAACATGATACCAAGTTTGATTTGCTCAAGGTTGTAATCTGCCAAGTGCCCACAAGATCTGGGAATTATAAAGATTTCAGGCTAATTGTGTTCTTCAACCGCGGTCTCGCCTATCTGACAGGTCACTGCGGTAAGTGGATAAATCTGCACGTCCATCGTAGGATCATACATCCTCCATGGTTCTTAGATGCCATTGAACACAAGGGCTTCATTTACGCTGTCGACTCCTTCTATGGATGGACGTATTGCTGGCCTACTCCAGTCATCGCTACAAACGGTATTCTGAAAAGATGTTACTTTCCTATGATATCATGATGGCTTGCTTATATTACTGTCAACATTTAATGAAAAAATATTCATGCTCATAACATGCTGTTCTTAAGATTGACTAAATCAAGAGCCCTTTTTTTTACTCCAACTTGATATGATGTTGTAGGCCGCCTGGTGTCCCTACCCTTCCTAATCCCAGAACATTTCAAAGAAAAGCGGCATGGCAGTTGCAGGTGGTTCCTGCCTCGATCAGACGACGGCAAAAGATTGATGATCGTTCACACGTACCGGACGTGTTGTTTCGCGGAATACAATCACGATCCTTTGCAAGGTCTTTGAGCAGGATCCCAGCTTCTCTAGGCCTTCAGGAATTTTTGACTGGAGGTTGGTAAGTAGCCTTGGCACACGCTCTCTATTTGTCGGACTGAATTATCAGGTTAACCAGGAGAAAACTGACGGCAAGGATCATGATGGCAGCGCGGTTTCGTTCATTAGGCAAAACTGTGTGTACACAACGTACCATGCGTCTCTGCATGCACCATACCCTGATATGTGCCGCCACGCTCTGCAGCCCAAAGTAGGAGAGAGGGTCGCAAGTATCGCATTTCGACCCTTGGCTGGAGTTTCCCCCGTCAGGCACCCATCTGGTTCAAGCCGTCAGCCAATCTCCACAGCTTAATAAATAGTAACGTCTAACTGAGCCAGTTAGTTAGATGCGTACACTTGGTGTAGTAGGATCTTTATTCAGTTTGATTCATACACTTGTTCTTTTTTGGTAGCCCTTTTGTAATGATGGCTGATGTTTGGTTTGGAAGAGAGAGCTGCGGCTTCACTCTTCTGGCCTGCTTATCGCTTCGCTGCACCCCGACCATGGTTGCTTCTTCTTCTTTGTTTTCAATGTACAATCAAGAGTATATTTAAATACATTGGTTGAATATAAATGTGTTGTTAGAAAGACAAACACAATGTTTTGGAAGTCATTGCACGGTTCGATCCTTTAGTGCCCCGTACTGTACGTAGCTCATACTATTTTTCATACGGAACACATTTTCCACTTGTTGATAACATGCAGCCCACTGATGAAGGCCCAATAGAGAAGCCCATAATTAACTGGAAGGGACGCTCTCGCATGAATCCGGCCCAGGTACATGATCATGGTCCCCTAAACATAAATAAGTAAATAAATAAATAAAGCTAAATGCTCATGCACCAGTTCTTTGGGAAAATAGGTAGCCCAATATTTCTTTTTGAAGAATACCCAAGCTAGGCCTATTTGTTTTCTCTGAATTACTGGGCTGCAAATCTTTCAAGACTAGCAAATGGGATATTAGTTTTTTTTTAATTTTGTTCTTCACTGATAACTTATACGTATTTCATTGGATTTAACATGACATAGTACTAACTTACTTTTAAATTTGTTTTAGTATGGCTATTAATTTTTGGATTAAGAATATTTCATTCCCCAGCAAAAATTTCCCACATATTTAGTTAATTTTTTGACCCTGGTACTGACCAGAAAATGGCCGGCAATTCTAGAAATGGAAAACGGGCTGCAATAAATTCCATATGAATTAAATTATAAAAATAATAGCAAATGGGCTGTACACGCCACAGATTTCGAGGCTGACTTGTTTACGCAAGGCTTTGTTAGTGAACACACGATTCTAGTCGCCGTGCTTCTTCAATCTCTGATCTTCCTGCTCCATCCGCCTAAACTAGCGCCGGCGGGACTGCCTGCTCCCTCCTCTTGTGGCCTGTTGTGATGTCGGGCAGGCTTCCCCGGCCCACCCTACTCCCTCCACTGGCCTGGCCGCACGCAATCAACTGCCTCCTTATTACGCGAAAAAAATGATTCCTCCCACTGACATCTGGGGTGCACCGGTTGGGAGGCTGACACAGGCCTACTACGTTGACGTCTGCACGCAGGCTTGTCAACTTAGTCAACAAATGATTCTAGCAGCAAGAACTGCTGGATTTGAATCGAACGGTCCTGCCGCTTCTTCAATCATCGCTCTTCTTGCACCAGCCGCCCAAACCAGCGCCGGGGAGACCGCTGCTCCTTCCTCCGGTGGCGGTGTCAGGCCGTTGAGGCCTCACCGCCCCTACTACTCCCACCGCTAGCTGCCCTTGGCGACGGCAGCCTCACACCAGCCGAACCGGTGAACCACAGTACTCCTCTCCGCGTGGGCATCCATCGCCGCGTCTTCCCGGCTCGCGTCGTCCCCTTCCTAGGCCTCGCCGTCGTCCACCGCCTTGGTGCTCTCGGCGCGGCGTGGTCAATGTGGTCAACAACATTCCATCGGGAGAGTACTGTATGAGTAGAGTCTGACAGCTGGGTCCACGGCCACAGCCCAGTTTTTTTGTGATTTTCCAAGTAAGTCGCTTTGTCAGGCCTGTTGGGCTGCAAATCTTTCAAGACGAGGAGAGCTTTCATTTGGTTGGCCGAGAAAATGGCCCATCAGTAATGAGAAATGGGTTGTACATTTTTAAAACACATCAAACCGGCAGTTAGTTTCAAATATCTTTTTTTTCATTTCGAGATTTTAAATTACATTAATTTTTATGCGTGGAGAATTTGTTGGATTTTATATTGATATACATTTATTTTTAAAATCAGTTTGAATTTGAGTCGAAATTTCGGGATTAAAAACAGTTCGACCGCACCGAAATATGCAAAATTTCAGATAAGTTTTTAACCGTGTACGATATGGACCGTAATGCTAACAAAAGAATATGGGCTCCAAAAAACCTTAAGAATTAGCGAATGGGCTGTAAATTATTAAAAATAATGGCGGATGGGTTGTATGCTGTTTTCCGGAGATTTGAGGGTTTCCTAAAAAAGGTTGGCCTGGCAAAGGATCGTTGGATGGCCATCCAACGGCCGTCGTGCTTCTTCAATCTCTGCTCTTCCTACTCCAGCCGCTCAAACAAGCACCGGCGGGACTGCCTGCTCCCTCCTCCCCGTGGCCGGCCCTGACAGCTCGGACCCACCATTTATATCTTCGTACGCAAGGAAGTGCCTCCTTATTACGCACAAAAAAAATGAATACTCCCCCTGTTAGCTGGGACCCAGTATAGTGGCAGGCTGACTTGTGGGCCTACTAAGTTGACAGGGACGGAGGGCTTTGTCAACTTAGTCAATATGCACGATTCTAGCTCCAGTGACCGTACAATGTCCATCCAACGGCCGTAGTGCTTCTTCAACCTCTGGTCTTCTTGCTCCAGCCGCCCAAACCAGCGCCGGTCGTGCCTCGTGCTCCTGCCTCCCGTGGCCGGCTGCGATGCGGCGGAGGCCTCACCGCCCCCTACTACTCCCACCGCTGGCCAGGCCATCCCTCTACTCACCCACACCCCCTGTTATTCTGCGGCGACGGCAGCCTCACACCACAGCGAACCAGTGAACCCTCGTACTCCTCTACGTGTGGGCATCCACTGCCGCGTCTTCCCCGGCTCCGCGTCGTCCCCTTCCTAGGCCTCGCCGTCGTCCACCGCCCTGGTGCTCTCGGCGCGGCGTGGTCAACGTGGTTGTCGGTGTCAAAACCGGCGGATCTCGGGTAGGGGGTCCCAAACTGTGCGTCTAGGCAGATGGTAATAGGAGACAAGGGACACGATGTTTTTACCCAGGTTCGGGCCCTCTCGATGGAGGTAATCCCCTACTCCTGCTTGATTAATATTGATGATATGAGTGGTACAAGAGTAGATCTACCACGAGATCAAGGAGGCTAAACCCTAGAAGCTAGCCTATGGTATGATTGTTGTTAGATCCCACGGACTAAAACCCTCCGGTTTATATAGACACCGGATAGGTTAGGGTTACACAGAGTCGGTTACAATGGTAGGAGATCTACATATCCGTATCGCCAAGCTTGCCTTCCACGCCAAGGGAAGTCCCATCCGGACACGGGACAAAGTCTTCAATCTTAAATCTTCATAGTCTTGGAGTCCGGCCGTGACGATAGTCCGGCTATCCGGACACCCCCTAGTCCGGGACTCCCTGGGTAGCCCCTGAACAAGGCTTCAATGACGACAAGTCTGGCGCGCATATTGTCTTTGGCATTGCAAGGAGGGTTCCTCCTCCGAATACTTCATAGAAGGTTTTGAACACAAGGATAGTGTCCGGCTCTGCAAAACAAGTTCCACATGACACCGTAGAGAGAATAATTTTTGCACAGATCTGCTGACGTATTCCGCGGCGTGACATCACACCACGGCCAGGCCTTTATATGAATCATTTTTACTGTTCCACCTCAGCGTGTTTAGTGAGGCGGTTTCCTTGGCACGTCTTATCAAAGCATAGATCGTGCCCCCTTATTCCGGGATTCTCATCAATACGGACGTGGGTAACCCAACCGTGCCTGTTGGCATGCCTCCTCTATCAAAGGCGAGTCTTAATCAACCACGGGGTGGGCTCTTGGTATTCAACCTCTTTATAATGAGACCAAGGCCCTCTTCTTTTTACACCCTCCATCGAGTTCGCCTCGCGCTTCGAGTTCCAACACCCAAAGCTTCAGATTCAGGTGCTTCGGACTTTCGATGATGTCCGGCTCCGACCAGCACGGCCGATGGGTGTCTTCCTCCATCACAGAAGAAGATGTGCTAACCGGCGAGATCTCGAATAGGCTGCCTGCTCCAGGGCAGGTCATTCCCACTCCTGAGCCCGGCGAGAACATGGTGTTCCTGTCCCACTTCCTTCGGGGTTTAGGCTTCCCGACGGATCCCTTTGTCTTGAGGCTCATGTTTTATTATGGGCTTGATTTCCATGACTTGAATCCGGAGTCCATCCTCCATATCTCGTCATTCATTGTCGTATGTGAGGCCTTCCTCCATATTACCCCCCACTTTGGATTGTGGCTCAAGACCTTCAAGGTCGAGCCAAAGATGATCGAGGGCAACAAGCGAGTGCGGAGGGCGGTCATAAGCAAATGTGTTGATGCTCCGTGGCCCGAGGGCTCTTTTCAAGAGGAGCTTGGTTTGTGGCAGCGGGAGTGGTTTTATATCACCGCTCCCAGGGGCACCAAATGGGCGGCACTCCCTGCCTTCCGCTCAGGTCCACCACAACAGCTGGCATCACGGGTCAACAAGGGGCTCGACTGGGGGCCGTCCAAGGACGTTCCCTTGCTGCAGGGCCATATTCGAGACCTCCAGGAAAGAGGGATCAATCTGGTTGCAGTGGCGTAGGTTATGGTGATCCGGCGCCTTCAGCCCTGCAAACGTCGCCCCCTCCGCCTGTGGGAATTCAATCCGGAGGGACCACGAGCTCTCCAAAATTTTATGGGCACGACGCCTGTGGAGATGTATAAACTGTTCTTCGGATCACAAGAGAAGTGTCCGGACTTGACCGAGGACGCAGGACTAAGCTGCAATCACCCGGATACTCAAGTAAGTAGTCCTGTAACCGGACAAGCTGTTCATTCATTTATTTTATATATATGCCCTTTAAAGGAGTCGTTTCTTGAACAGGAGTGGATAGCCAAGGCAAAGTTAATAAGGTGTCCGGCTCCCCTCCCAGAGACCACGCCGGATCCCATGCTGACCAATATGTTGAAGGTCGCGCCTTTTGAAGAAGGCGAAGGGGGGAGCAGGGAAGCAACTGCCTCTACGAAGGAGGCTATCAAGGAAGGAGGGATTACGAGTCCCACCTTCCGAGGAGATAAGAGGACCACTTCGGAAGATCCGGAGGTCAAGGCCTCAAAGAGGGGAAAGGAATCTTCGGCAGAGAGTCCGACGCTGGGAAGTAACCCAGCCGCATTATTTCCCCAAGGGGAACAGCCCTCCAGCGAGCCGTAAGTAAAAAGAAGGGGTCTTGTAAATAAGGAACATCCCTGTATTTATTCATGAAGATAACCAAAATTGTACCTTGTAGTTCAGACCTCAGCCCTTCTCAGCAGAGCTCGTCTTCGGGGGATCGTCTTCCGGAGATGATGGAGAGCGAAACGCCTCCACCTTTCGCACCCTCATGTGAAGCGGACGACCCGAAGGTGTCGTTGCGGAGGGTTCCCCCAAGTCCGGCGGGGACGAAAGGTCCAGCGCCAAGTGGTGTGCGGTCGGAGGAGCTGAAGGATCTGCTCGGGTGAGCGGCTATTTCAGAAGATCACCGTGCTCTAATGGGTACGGTGATTGGAAGAATTGCATCCGCGGAGAGCGGATTGCATGAAGAAGTCATAAGCTTACCGACGGGGTTTGAGGGACGCAAAAATGATGTACCTTCTGACAGTTATGCATATAAAATGCGCCCTGTATGGATAGTAGCCCCTGAGACTCGGTATGTTGTCAAAATTGACAACGTGCCGAGGATCAAATTCTCAGTTATAACATATCGCCGCTCCTAAACATGTGGCAGGGCGTCCGGAGGCCAGTCGGACTGATGAATATGCCGAACTAAAGCGGCAACTTGACGAGGCGAATGCAGACATCGCGCTGGTCAATAAAAGGTTTGTTGAGTCACAAGGTATGCGACTTCTATGCGGACACCTGGTAAGGGGGCTTGACGCCCATGTCTTACTATTCATATGCTTAATGCAGATGGTGCAGCTGCCGTGGAGGAGCTGCGGGCGGAACTCGCCCGAGAAAAAGAGCAAGCCAGGGTCAGTAATGCGGCCGCTTTAAACGCGGCCGAAGAGCTAGAAGCCGAATGGGCTGGTCACTGCCGAAGCAAAGAGGAAATGGCCGATATGGCCAAAAAGTTAAGGAATACTACCGATCGCTGCGAGGTTCTTGAAAAAGAACGTCAAGCGGAACAAGAGGGCCTAAAAAAGGCCGCCACCGAATCCAAGAATGCCCAATCGGCTTTGAGAGCTGCCAAGGAGGAGCTGAGTCAGGCCGGGGCAATTGCGGCTGGAAAACCGTTTCTCTTTGCGGAGGAAATATCTGAGATCCAAAGTATGCTCAGTTGGATAAGTTGTGGAGTTCGGAGGATGCTTAATCGACTTGGCGGCGAAGCGCCGCCGACGCGGTTGAGCACTTCCGGGGCCGAAGAAGGCATGAAGGGAAGAGCTATATTGGTCGCAATTCCATAGTTCGGAGCGTCCTCTGCCGCTGACCGATCGGTTGGCCAAATGGGCCGAGCTGAATCGGTTGTCCGGATTTGCCATGAAGCATGTCTTGACTCACTTGTGGCCGGGCGGACCCCAGCCGAAGAGCTATTTTGGTTTAGTGCAGCAATTCCTTGGTGCGGTACCGCGTATCGACGCAATGAAGCGATCGGCGTGTATTGAGGGAGCGTGGATGGCTCTTGCCAGTGTCAAGACATACTAGGCAGAGATGAAGGCCACCGACGTTGCATCCCAAGATTCAGACAGAAGCCGAGTACCTGCCGAGCACTACTTTGAAGAAGTCCTACCGGGTACTCGTTTAATAGAGACGCAATGCTCGAAGGATATTATGTTTAAATGACATGTATGATTTGTGAAGACAATGTTTCAATATAATATAAGAGATTTTTATACTTGTGCGTTCAAGTAGTAAACTACTCCCTGTGCGGCCGTTTATGTATATGTGTATATAACCTGAAAGATGGCAGTCCTTGGCTTCAGCCCCCACGCACATAGTGCGGGGGTGTTTGCAAAGAAAGTGCTTTTTCACACTTAATCCAATGTCTTGGTCCTATTAAGGAGGTGATAGCGTAGCAAACCAGGCAACCGGACTATAATTCTTTATCACTTTCACTTAGCCATAGGAGTTCGAGGGTGGGGCTACTATATAGCCCACAGAATACCGCACTCTCCGAATTGAGTGCGGGCGTGCACAGCCAAAAACCGGTCCTTCGTTAATGTGGAGGAATCCTAAACATTCCTGTGAGTCATCGAGTGGTTGACCAGTCTCTCGCTATATCATGACAGTCAGTTTTAGGCTTTCTCTCTTGAGGTGCTCGCCCGGCGAACAAGGCACAATCGCGATAGTTCTCCTGGTGCCGCGTTAGCCGTGAAAGCGGGCGTAAGGCAGCAAAACACAGGAGCCGGGCAACCCAACATTTGACCAAAGACATGATTCGGAGCTGATGCATATAAGGCCTAACTCGAGACGTCGAATACTCCCTAAGGTACTCGGTCTTTATGTAAATGGGTAGAATAATGCCCTAAGCCCCTGGTGTCCAGGTACGCGCAAAAATTCTGGTGCGGCCAATGCCAAAATGCCAGCCTCCTCCTCGGTTATAGTAAGGAACCGGGGGATGTATATCAACAAGAGACAGTAAAAAAGGTTTACGCAGGTGAGGGAGTTCCGGACTAGGGTGTGTCCGGATAGCCGAACTATCATCATCGGCCGGACTCCAAGACTATGAAGATAGAAGATTGAAGATTTCGTCCCGTGTCCGGATGGGACTTTCCTTGGCGTGGAAGGCAAGCTTGGCGATACGGATATGTAGATCTCCTACCTTTGTAACCGACTTTGTGTAACCCTAGCCCTCTCCGGTGCCTATATAAACCGGACGGTTGTAGTCCATAGGACGAACAACAATCATACCATAGGCTATCTTCTAGGGTTTAGCCTCTTGATCTCGTGGTAGATCCACTCTTGTAACACACATCATCAATATTAATCAAGCGGGACGTGAGGTTTTACCTTCATCAAGAGGGCCCGAACCTGGGTAAAACATCGTGTCCCTTGTCTCCTGTTACCATCCGCCTAGACGCCTTGCGATTCAGACCCCCTACCGAGATCCGCCGGTTTGACACCGACATTGGTGCTTTCATTGAGAGTTCCTGCGTATGCGTCACCATCGGGAAGGATGCCTTTTCCCGTCTTTAAAAGACGGCGCCCGTTATCAAGGAGCTTTGGCCGTCGGCCGGAACTATCCGGCTAGGCAGTTTTCTCATGACCGCCTGTTCGGCCACCGCCCCGACAATGACCTCTCAAGTAATTAAAAGCGATCTTCATGTCAGCTCGGAATTCGCCGAGCGGCTAGATCCGATTGAGCTCTCCTCTGTAAACGAGCTCTTGGATCGCATCGCCGCCCTGGGAGTCGCTACCGACTACGATCAGATTGGGCTTAAAAACGATCTGAGAGAAATTAACTCTCCCCAGGTTACCCACCACGTTGTCGTGGTAGAGGAACAATCGCGACTCTTCTTCTATGTTAAAATCCAACTATGTCCGGATTCCGGATCTCTCCATGCCGGATTCCCGCGGAGGGACGGACGCTAATCAAATACTGAACCTAAAGTCAGGCATCGAACCAGATTTGTTGGAAAGCGCTCAGCAAACCAAGCTTCCGAATCCGGAAGCTTCTTGGCCTTTGAGCCTCAGATGGGCGGGGTTCCGAACTTAATTCCACCCACCCACCCAAACATAAGCGATCTATCTCAAATATGGCAAGAGCCCGATGAAACAGTACATCATTACTGGGCCAGATTCCTCCTGGTTATGAACAAGATAAAGGACTGCCGTGAAGAAAGCGCCATTTCAATCTTCTGCTACAATTGCACGGACAGTGGAATCATAAAGCCATCGATTAAATGCGTGAAGTTTCACGCCTCGCCGACCTAGCGACCATCGTACAAAAATACTGCACGATGGAGAGTGCCTGGAAAACCGAAACTAGGTTTTGGGACAATCTAGCCCTGAATACAAACCCAGTCCGAAATAAAAGGGTGCTTCATACTCAAGCACCTGGGTTAAAACCAAAAAGCAAAAACCCCTAAAGTGCGGAACACATCTTTGGAGGGATGGCTCAGCGGACCCTGCAAAATCCACAGTATTGAGGGCGCCACTCCAACACACAGCCTTCGAGCATGTTGGATACTACGGCAGGTGGCCAAAAGTGGCGTAGGCTTTTTAGCCCCGGGCAACCAACCCAGCAGTACCAGTACGGTATTAACAGTCTTCGAGACTTTCGCATCAAATAACATGCGGAAACGAACAATCCGCAGCCTCACCGAAGTCTACCAAGTAGCAACAACAAATCCATGGAGCGACACGGCTATCACCTTCAACGCCAGCGACGAACCTAAATTCCGAA
The DNA here is from genome assembly GCA_021605145.1 of Aegilops bicornis. Taxonomy (NCBI): domain Eukaryota; kingdom Viridiplantae; phylum Streptophyta; class Magnoliopsida; order Poales; family Poaceae; genus Aegilops; species Aegilops bicornis. Next base: position 150,168,711 of record CM038669.1, read on the forward strand.
TAGCTAGAGCACCAGCCGCATTGGTCCTCAGTTCGATAGTGAACGGTTTTCGTCTTACTAAAGTACTCATGGATGGCGGCAGCGGATTAAACTTCATCTATGAGGAAACCCTTCAAAAAATGGAAATTGACTGGAGCCGCATTGAGCGAAGCAGCACAACCTTCAGAGGGATAATCCCTAGTCGAGAAGTACGCTGCACAGGAAAAATCACACTAGATGTAGTGTTCGGCTCACCGGACAATTACAGGTCCAAGGAGGTCACGTTCCAAGTGGCCCCATTCGGCAGCGGATATCACGCTTTCTTTGGGCGAGAGGCATTCACAATCTTCCAAGCTATACCCCACTACGGGTACATGAAGCTCAAAATTCCCGGACCCAATGGGATAATCACTCTACTTGATGATCCGAGATCTGACACTCCATGCTGAAAATAAGACAGCCATACCGGCCCTAGAGGCATTGTCCAAGCCCTAGCGGCAGAGGAACTAACTACGCTGCGCTCCACGGTGGATAGGGACGATGTGATACTCGATAAGAGGTCCAAGTCCACCTCTTTTAAACCCGCAGACGAAATAGTCAAAATTCAGGTCCATCCAACGGACCCCACAAAGACGGCCTCCATTGGGGCACAATTAAGTCCTGATGTCGAAGCCGCACTACGAGAATTCCTTCGGGAAAATTGGGACATTTTAGTCTGGCACCCTTTAGACATGCCGGGAATCCCACGCAGGCTGGCAGAGCACAGCCTAAATATCCTAAAAGGATTCAAGCCAGTCAAACAAGCTCTCCGGCGATTTTCCGAACCCAAAAAGGCGACAGCGGAGAGGAGCTAGCCAAACTCTTAGAAGCGGATTCATCGGAGATATAAAACATCCGGACTGGCTAGCCAATCTAGTAATGGTACCAAAAAGGACAAATCCACAGGCGCCTCTGCGTCGATTTTAAAGACCTTAACAAGGCCTGTCCAAAGGACCCTTTCCCCTCCCTCGCATCGACCAAATCATCGATGCTACCGCGCGGCACGATTCATTGTGCTTCCTCGACGCATACTCCGGATACCATCAAATCAAGATGGCGGAGAAAGATCAGGCCGCAACGACATTCATTACTCTATATGGGCCATTCTGCTTTAACACAATGCCCTTTGGACTCAATAACGCCGGCGCAACATATCAGCGCATGATTCAAACATGTCTGGCTACCCAGATAGGCAAAACAGTAGAGGCATACATAGACGATGTGGTCGTCAAGACCAAACACGTTGTAGCTCTAGTAGAAGACTTGAGGGTGACATTCGACAACCTCCGAGCATATGACATTAAGCTCAATCCGGAAAAATGCGTCTTCGGCGTACCAGCCGGAAAGCTCTTGGGCTTCATCGTATCCGGTAGAGGAATTGAAGCAAACCCGGCCAAAATCCGAGCTCTGTCAAAGACCTCAAGCAGATACAAAAACTAACCGGATGCGTAGCGGCCTTAAGTCGCTTCATCTCCCGTTTGGGAGAAAAGGCTCTGCCCCTCTACCGCCTCCTCCGGCGCACCGAACATTTCAAATGGACGGATGCTGCCACAGCCGGACTCGAAGAAATAAAGGCCATACTGGCAACAAATCCGGTTCTGGCCGCGCCCAACCTGGGCGAACCTATGTTATTATATATCGCAGCAACACATCAAGTTGTCAGCGCGGTACTCATCGTTGAACGAGAAACAGAAGGGAACAGATTCCCTCTTCAAAAACCAGTGTACTACGTATCCACTGTTCTAACTCCATGCAAATCCCGGTACCCACATTATCAAAAGATAAGCGTGTCACGGTGTTCATGGCATCCCGGAAGCTGCGACACTACTTTCAAGAGTGTTCAATAACGGTGGCCTCCGAAGTACCTCTCAACGATATTATAAACAATCGCGACGCAATGGGCAGGATTGCAAAATGGGCTATCGAGCTCTTACCATTTGACATAACCTACAAACCACGGCGAGCTATAAAGTCGCAGGTTCTAGCTGACTTCATCGCCGAATGGACTGAAGCCAAACTCCCAGAAGAGTACGGCGCGTACTCCAACTGGATCATGCATTTCGACGGATCCAAAATGTTGGCTGGCTTGGGGGCTGGCGTCGTCCTGACGTCCCCAACTGGAGACACAATCCAATACGTACTTCAAATAATGTACATGGACTCCAACAACGCAGCCGAATACGAGGCCCTTCTACATGGCCTCCGGATGGCAATCTCCATGGGCATTCAACGCCTAGAGGTGCACGGGATTCAAACCTCGCAATATCCCAAGTAAATGGAGACTTTGGTGCCAAAGATCCAAAAATGGCAGCTTACCGCAACGCCGTCCTAAAAATGTCAGCTCGGTTCGAAGGACTCGAATTCCACCATGTAGCCCGGGATAATAACCAGGTAGCAGACGTGTTAGCACGCATCGGCGCGAAACGAGACGCCGTTCCTCCAAACATCTTCCTGGAACGGCTCTTTAAGCCATCCGTATTATGGGAAGAGGAGTCCGGAAATAACAATCCGGAGCCAGCTGCATCACCTAACTCGCACCATTCTAACACAATCGGTAGCTCAGCCAATGAAATAACACCTTCAGCTCACGAAATAATGGCAGTAATTTCCCGTGGGCAGAACCATTCCTAGCCTACTTAATGCGGCAGGAACTTCCGAAGACCAAAATGAGGCCCATTGCATAGTTCGCGATCTAAAGCCTACAAGGTCCATGAGGAGAACTTTATAAGAAAAGCACAACTGGATTCCTTCAAAGGTGTATCTCCGAAGAGGAAGGCGAAATCTCCTGGCGCAATTCACGCCCGGACTCGGCGGGCACCACTGTGCAGCCGGGCCCTTGTAGGCAAGGCCTTCCGTCAGGATTTTATTGGCCGACAGCCGGACAGATGCTCGAGGACTTAGTCCAACGATGCGTCGGTTGCCGGCTCTTTGCTAATCGAGCCACATGCCACCCAACGCCCTCAAAACTATAACCATTACACGGCCGTTCATGATGCAGGGGCTTGATATGGTTGGACCCCTTAAAGGGGAACCCACAAGCACAAATACTTATTGGTCATGGTGGACAAATTCACCAAATGGATTGAGGCCAAGCGGTTAAAAGGGCAGAATCCGGACGGTGATAGACTTCATATCCGGGGTAGTACACCGCTTTGGCGTCCCCACAGCATCATCACCAATAACGTACGAACTTCACGGCCGACGAGGTTAAACTCTGGTGCAAAAACATGGGCATCAAGCTCGATTACGCCTCGATCTATCACCCCCAAACTAACGGTCAAGTCGGCGAGCAAATGGTCTAATCATGAGCGGCATCAAACCCGGACTAGTGCGGTCCCTCAAGGAATCTAACACGCCTTTGGGTAGAGGAGCTCGACTCCGTACTCTGGGGGCTGCGGACCACGCCAAACCGAACCATGGATTCACACCACGAGGCGGTTACGCCTGCGATATAATTCATGACTCACCTCGTGTGCGCATGTACGAAGAAAGAGAAGCCGAGTTGGATCGGCAGGACAGTTTGGCCGCCTTAGAGGAGGAGCGGAACGTGGCAAAGGCTCGTTCCACATTTTATCAGCAGCAGGCTCGAAGATATCAAAGCAGAGAAGTACGGGCCAAAACTTACAATGTTGGCGAACTTGTTCTACGCTCACGGACAAGAAAAGGACAAACTTAAGCCCAAGTGGGAAGGTCCCTTCATCATCGACCAAGTCCTGACCGGAGCATACCGCTCACGTAACACATCCGACAACCGACTCGAGCCGAACCCATGGAACGCAGCCCGTCTCGAAGATTCTACGCCTAACGCCGGACTCGAGTTGGTCTCCCTCCCCGCCCACCTTTTTATATTTTTTACTGTCTCTTGTCCCCTCCTTCTTCCCACTTTTTTCAATACCTTTTATAGGCTGATTTGCGCTTTGTTCGCACACACTTGATGTGCTCTGGCACTCATTATACTGCGGGCTTCTTCAATGAAGCTTATTCATACGGGCTTCATGCCCAATACATGTGTCATACTTCGCATGTACCTTTTATTCACCATTGTATGCATCGATATGACTTAAGTTTTGGCCAAGCTGGGTTGCTCGGCTCTGTGCTTACCCCTACGTCCCGATTGTTCGGCTAGGAGGTAAAGGAGCACCTCTGTGATTACTCTTGCCGGGTCACCGGATGTGTACCTCAGTTGGGTGAAGCCAAAGCTAAGCGTTCTTAAGAGAATATTCGGTCGGTGACTTGAAAGATGATTTATTACTTACTTATTTATCTGCCCCCAGATGCTTTTTCTGCTATTTTCACAGTCCGGCATTGCACTTTAGGGCATGCCTCCCAGGGAAAGGAACCCTTAACGGAACTATTCTCCTTGGAAGATGTTTCTTACTAACCATGTAATATAACATAACTAGTTGGGCACTTGTATGATAAAGCAATTATGACCCGACGCCTTGTCTCCATGCATGCCCGGTTCTTTTATAACCGTAAGGGTATTCGGACACACTCGGACTGGTGGGTCCCGAGGTTGAAGCGGAGCAGTCCACAAAGACAAACGATCTACAATCCGGCTAGAAGGCATTTTACATGTCATTTCAAATTACATCGTCAAACCGACTGATTGTACTCCTCCTCAATCCCATCTAACAGGCTGTCTAATTTACAGTCCTGTTGGGAATATTTCGCGGCCAGTTCACATGGATCTCCTTCCCATCAGGCCCCACAGGTCCGACCTCGGCCATGTGGTTTGGGTCAGCCTTCGGGTAACGTGTCTTCACCATGGCCCAGGCCTCCCTGGCGCCCTGACGGCAGGCCGATATCTTCCACAAACGGAGGCGTCGCCGTGCTCCTGAAGCTTCTCAAGAAGCTCACCAAGGCCCTTGGGTAGGGAGACGGATGGCCATAAAGCATGAACGACGCCACTCGCCGCTTTGCCGAACACGTTCGAGCAATTGCACCAGCTGGGGAAGTTGGTCACCCGTTGACCCAAGCATTTCCTCCGCAGGGCGACCTGTGAGCACATCTAAAGACATATTTCTGTCAATCGACTTCTTCGCCGAATTCTTCTTTTCAAATGAATTTGTTCAAGAACTTACTATAAATGCCACGACGAAGCCGTTGATTCTCCTTCACGGAGCCAGACAGCTGGGCCCGAACACCTTTCAGCTCTTCTCCTCGCTGGGTGTGGGCATCTTGGAGCTTGTTTCTCTCCTGCTGCACCTTCATAAGCACACTCTCGCCGGCCTTTAGCTGACGTGATGGCTGTTGCTTGTCGGGATCTAGTCCGGCGCCCTCTGCAATATTATTGTCGATTCACGCTGCACTTTGTTAAATAATTATCTTTTCAAAGTACGTCTTACCGGTGGGGGTCTCTGTGGCTCCCCACATGGCGGCATCCGGCCTCAAGTTGGGCCTTGCACTCTAGGAGCTCCTCGGACAGATGGGTATTCTTCTCCGTAAGATCCTGCATAATAATTGATCCTTAAATCAGTTATTTCAACTATTTTAAGTCTCGGGGCTACTGGCATATATAACTATTAAAATTACTCACCCGTATGTCTTTCACATACTGCTCCGTGGCTCTGGTTAACCCTTCTTGAGCGGCACGGAGGTGCGCGTTTCCCGCATCATAGGCATTTAACGCCTCCGAGGAGAAACACGCGTCACGAAGAACTGTCGGCGGCCTTTGTGATTCATGGCGCTCTCCACCTCGGACCGGGTGGCGGACAGCTTGTCGGCATCCTCCGTCGGAGGCGTCCGGCTCATGCCTTGTATTCGCCTCCCCTCCGGACGATGCGTTGGAGCATGGCTGGCGGAGGCTTGATTGGCAACCTCTCCGGACACTGTCCGGCGAGCGCTCTTTCTAGAAAAGTTATGAGCATTAATATACCTCCTGGGGATCCTTCCCTTAAAAATAGCGGTGCTCCGTACCGTTGCGGCGACGTTTCAGTTCGCGTCGCACTCCTCTTCCGCCTGCTGGGCCGGACTGACCCTTGTTGGTCGGCCGCTGCGGGTTCGGCTTCCGCCTTAAAGGCACCTCCTGCGATGCACCATCGGTATGGGATGGTCCGAATTGAGCGCGGATCAAATGATGGTGTCAAGACCTCGGTCGTAGTCACCGGGAGGCCGAAACAAACCGGGGTAGTCGGTAGTAATGGCGACTAGGGCATTGTCTATGCTACGTTGGTGGAACACCCCGTCAATCAGCTCCACCTTTATGTCCGGATCCTCTTCGGAGGTCGGATCAAGGGATCGTTCCGGATCCTCGGGCTGTAGAGTTAGGCTTCGTATGCCCTCCACGTCCCGGCGCAGCTCCTGCACCGAAATCACAGAGTAAGATACTTGACTTTAAAAGTATGCATCAGGTAGATGAACATCCGCTTACCTAGCTCTGAGGGTTATTCATAGAAAATCCATTCAACGGATTCGTGCGGAGGAAGTCCTCCTCCTCTCCCTTGTACAAGCCGGACAGGATCTTTGCCAGATCGGCTGCCGAGCACAGCCCTTTGTGGCCATGACGGGTGGCGTCATCTTCCCGTTGAAATCCCACATAGGGTGGCCCCTATATTGGAGTGGCTGCACCCCTCGCATAATGCACGTGGCCATGACTCCAATCATGGTCAATCCGGAGTGGGCCAAGAACCTAATCCGCCCATCGAGATAATGGAAGCTCCTATCATCTTCCGTTGAGGGCTCATGAGCGCCAACTCAGGCGTTTCTTCAAGGGAGCATTGTTGAACTCCGGAGGCCTATCCGAACTAGATCTGGCAGAGGCGTCCTCCATGTAGAACCATTCCGAAGGCCAGTCTTTGGGCGCCTTCTTGAAGTGCCGGATAGATATCCGGTCCCGCGATGCGCCATATTTCGCTCCGCCCACTTGATATATCGACCCCTCATGAGAAAGGGGCACGAGACAAAACAATCTCTTCCACAACGCAAAATGGGGCTCAATGCCCAAGAACAGCTCAAGAAGAGCTACGAAGCCCGCGATGTGCAAAATGGAGGCGGGCGTGAGGTGGTGAAGCTGGAGTCCGTAGAACTCTAGGAGCCCCCGGAGAAACGGATGTATGGGAAATCGAGTCCCCTTATTAGATAGGGGACAAAGCATACCCGCTCCCCTTTGGAAGGGTTGGGGACGCTCTCCGCCTGCTTTCCACCCTTGTAGGTGGCTAGTCCGGCTCGAACCAGAACCATGAAAGCTGGGGGAAGATATCCCTCTGTTTGGTGTGCCACTAGCTCGCTGTGTGGAACTGAGCATCTCCCCCAATCTCCTGGCTTAGGGCTGGGAGCGCAAGAGGTGGAGCCGCGTCGGCTATCCATGATGGAATGGATTTTCGTCAGAGGCGCTTCGATGAGAACTTGCGGATGGAGGATGGTGTGATCTGGATCTAGATCCTCGCCTCTCTTATGGGCGGCTCGTTACATGCGGCTAGGGGTAAAATGTAAAAATACCCCAGCCTTTCGCATTAAATGCGACACGTGGAAGAAGGCCATTATTGGGTGTAGAAGCCAAGGAGCACAACATTTATAAGGAAGTCGGACACTATTCGACGGGAACATGAAGTTTGAAGGAGAACCCGCCTTGCAACGCCGAAGACAATATACGCGCCGGACTCGTCGTCGCTGAAGCCCGGTTCGGGGGCTACTGAGGGAGTTCCAGACTAGGGGGTGTCCGGATAGCCGAGCTATCATCATCGGCCGGACTCCAAGACTATGAAGATAGAAGATTGAAGACTTCGTCCCGTGTCCGGATGGGACTTTCCTTGGCGTGGAAGGCAAGCTTGGCGATACGGATATGTAGATCTCCTACCTTTGTAACCGACTTTGTGTAACCCTAGCCCTCTCCGGTGCCTATATAAACCGGACAGCTGTAGTCCATAGGACGAACAACAATCATACCATAGGCTAGCTTCTAGGGTTTAGCCTCATTGATCTCATGGTAGATCCACTCTTGTAACACACATCATCAATATTAATCAAGCAGGACGCGGGGTTTTACCTCCATCAAGAGGGCCCGAACCTGGGTAAAACATTGTGTCCCTTGTCTCCTGTTACCATCCGCCTACACGCACAGTTCGGGACCCCTAACCGAGATCCGCCGGTTTGACACCGGCAATGGTCTTAATCAAAGAATCCTTGCAACGGGTCCCTATTGCACGTCTGCGCCTGTGTCTCCGTTGTGCCGTATCCTGGACGGGTGTAGCACGTTGTTCATCTGTAAAAGAGAGGAACTTAGTTTAAAAGAAAAAGGATCGTGCGAAAGATGTACTTAATATTAAATAAACAAAGTATGGTTCGAAGAAGTGAATAAAATTGAGCTTTATTGTCTCTTGTTATACATGCATGCAGCCCATCATATGGGGGTATGCCGCTAGTAGGCGCCGGACTCGTCTAGCCGTGTCTGGGGTTTGAATGACCAATTCAGGTTCTTTGCCTAGCAGAGCCGGATAGTTGTGGGGCTGTCAAGGTAGTCTCCTGTTCTTCCGTGCTCGAATAACACTTAATACTTCCTCTTAATGAGATGATGCCACGTGGACTGGGCATTTTAAGTGTTAGAGATGCATAATGTGGTATTGCGTTAAACCGGGCGAAAGCTTCGCGTCCCAATAGTGCTTGATGGCTACTTTTAAACGGGGCGATATGGAAGAGTAACCTTTCGCGACGGAAGTTGTCGGATGAATCGAACACAACTTCTAGCGATATGGAGCCCGTACAATGGGCATATAGGCCTGGCATTACTCCTTTAAAGGAGGTGTTGCTACGGCGAATTTTGGTTGGGTTTATCCCCATCCTGCGGATTGTGTCCTGATATATCAGGTTTATATCACTGCCGCCATCCATGAGGACTTGTGTAAATTGGAATCCGTCGATTATAGGATCCAATATCAAGTCCATCCTGCGTTCCGGATATTTTCGGAATAGTCCCGATGGTCGAAGGTGATTGGTTTTGACAACTAGTGTGCGGCGTGCCTTTTAGTGGGCGCCGCTCTGTTTTTCCCTTTGATCACGTGAAGTGAGTTTACTGTTTTAACCTCTTATGGGAAAGTCTTTTGTTTTCCAGGGCTCTGCTTGTGGTGCTCATCGTCATCTTCACTTGGTGTGTCGAGCCCCTTAGGTTCGGCGTTCAGTCTGCCGAACTGTTTGAAGACCCAACAATTTCGGTGGGTATGGTTAGCAGGCCTCCCAGGAGTACTGTGGATTTGAAATATCTTGTCCAAGATTTTGTTGAAGTTGGATAGCTCATCGCTATTGTCCTTAAGGGGCAGTTTTTTGTTGTTCTGCCGTGAGCTTTTGAATCCGGCGTTGACTGCCGTGCTCTTTGGACTGTTCCTTTTAATCCGGCGCTGGTCCTTGTTGCGCCGTGGTTTCCCATTTCCATCCCTGATTTCGGTTGTCCTTGGGTCATTTGGTGCTGCATCTTGCTAGCCAGCTATCCTCTCCCACAAAAGCGGGTCATGAGGCTTGTTAATGCGGCCATTGTTCTTGGCTTTTCTTGGCCAAGGTGTCTGGCGAGCCATTCGTCTCGGACGTTGTGTTTGAAAGCTGCTCAGCCTTCGGCGTCCGGACAGTCGACTATTTGGTTCTTTTTATTAAGGAACCTGTTCCAGAATTTCTGGGCTGACTCTCCGGGCTGTTGAGTTATGTGACTTAGATCGTCTGCATCCGTAGGGCGGACATAAGTCCCCCTAAATTTGCCCGAAATGCATCCTCGAGTTCTTCCCAGCTTCCAATGGTATTTTCGGGGAGGCTCTTAAGCCAATGCCGAGCTGGCCCTTTGAGTTTAAGGGGTAAGTATTTTATGGCGTGGAGATCATCTCCTCTAGCCATGTGTATGTGGAGGATATAATCCTCAATCCAGACTCCAGGGTCTGTTGTTCCGTCGTATGCCTCTATGTTTACGGGTTTGAATCCCGCTGGAAATTCATGATCCAGCACCTCATCGGTGAAACATAGGGGGTGTGCGGTGCCCCTATATTTGGGTGTGTCGTGATCTTCAGAATTTTGGCGTATTTCATTGCTTTGACGAGCATGCTTTCTTGGCCCATAGATGGACCTAACTGGGCCATCCTTTTGATGTGAATCCTTATGCAGATCGTATATTGGCTTGTGTGCGGCACCATTCGCCGCTCTCTTTTTGCCGTGAGGTCATCCATCCGACCGGGTGGCCTTCTTGCTTTTTAATTGTGGGGGCTCTAAGGCCTCCTCGTCGAATTCGGGCAGTAGCTTTCTTTTCGGGTAGCTCTTTGTTCGGCGATCGTCAGCCGTACTTGTCTCAGTGCTGAATACTTTGCTCCATCGATCCTGAGTGCATCTTCCGCTGTTTTGAGCTTCCGCTTCGCTTTTTCAGGCTACAGCGATGGCGGCGAGCCTTTTACGGAGGTCATTTTGCTCCAATAGTTTGTCCGTCAGATCATCCGGACTGTTGTCTTCGCCGGGGACAGATTGTTTATCCAAGTTGTCTTGTTCAGAGGATTGCTCGATAGCTTGTTCGTTGTCCACCGGTTCGCCCTGCTCTATGGCTGGGTCTTTGTTGAGGCGGGACTTTCTTCGACGTTTACGTTGCTGTTTTGACTGCTTTTCGAGGGATTTATCCTTCGTAGCGTCCCGTTGTTCCTCGTCTTCATTTCCTTTAGGTGTATCCAACATGTATACATCATGAGATGAGGTGGTTGTCCAGCATCCTATAGGTGCTGGCTCATTGTTGTCTCCTACATCGTCGTCCATACCGTCGATGTCTTCGGAGTCGAAATCGAGCAGGTCGTGTAAGCTTTCGAGAGTGCCTACGAAGTGGGTGGTGGGTGGGCGTTGAATTTCTTCGTCGTCCGCATCCCAACCTTCCTGACCATAGTCGGGCCAGGGCTCTCCGGATAAAGAGAGAGACTTTAGTGAATTCAGGATGTCGCCAAAGGGCGAGTCTTTGAAAAGATGTCCGCGTCAGTGAACTCCATGACGGTGCCCAATCGGGTTCGATTGGCGGTAGCGGAGGGTTCGAGTACGGAGAGGAGTCCGGCACCACAGGTCGAGGTCTTCGCAAAGGACGAGGATGGAGTTCGGCTCGATCGCCGTAGAGATTGTAGCCCCGGCGGTGTCCAACCACTCGTCCTCGATCGGGAATCCGGCTCCGGATTAAGGGTCGGAGCGGATCTTGAGTGCGGCCTCCGTGGCCTTTGGCGGCAGAGCTAGATCATGCCCATCGAGACAAGGCGGCGCACGCTTGGCTGCGGCTCGAATCCGTCGAAGATCAAGTCTCCGCGGATATCGGCCATATAGTTCAAACTTCCAAATCTGACCTGATGGCCAGGGGCGTAGCTTTTGATCTGCTCCAGATGGCCAAGCGAATTGACCCGCAGTGCAAAGCCACCGAACACGAAGATCTGTCCGGGGAGAAAAGTCTCACCACTGGACCGCGTCGTTGTTGATGATCGAAGGAGCCATCGGTCCCTATCGGTGGCGACCACAGAGGAACTCTCAATGAAAGCACCAATGTCGGTGTCAAAACCGGCGGATCTCGGGTAGGGGGTCCCGAACTGTGTGTCTAGGCGGATGGTAACAGGAGACAAGGGACATGATGTTTTTACCCAGGTTCGGGCCGTCTCGATGGAGGTAATACCCTACTCCTGCATGATTAATATTGATGATACGTGTGGTACAAGAGTAGATCTACCACGAGATCAAGGAGGCTAAACCCTAGAAGCTAGCCTATGGTATGATTGTTGTTCGTCCTATGGACTAAAACCCTCCAGTTTATATAGACACCGGATAGGTTAGGGTTACACAGAGTCGGTTACAATGGTAGGAGATGTACATATCCGTATCGCCAAGCTTGCCTTCCACGCCAAGGAAAGTCCCATCCGGACACGGGACAAAGTCTTCAATCTTGTACATTCATAGTCTTGGAGTCCGGTCGTGACGATAGTCCGGCTATCCGGACACCCCCTAGTCCGGGACTCCGTCAGTGGTCAAGGAACGGTTTCCATCGGACGTGGACTGTACGTGGAGAGGCTGACAGCTGGGTCCACGGCCGCAGCAAGGAAGTTCCTCCTTATTACACGCAAAATAATTATTCCTCCACCTGACAGCGGGGACCCACGGCCACCATATTTAGCAAAAAAACGTTTCCCCCCTGACTGCTGGGACCCACCAGCTACACCTTCGCACGCAAGGAAGTGCGTCCGGGCAAAAAAAACAAAACGATTCGCCCCCCTGACTACTGGGACCCACCTGCTACATCTTAGCACACAAGGAAGTGCGTCTGGGCAAAAAAATTGATTCGCCCCCTGACTGTTGGGACCCACCTGCTACATCTTCGAACGCAAAGGAAGTGCGTCCGGGCAAAAAAAAACGATTCGCCCCTCTGACTGCTGGGACCCACCAGCTACATTTTCGCACGCAAGGAACTGCCTGACAGTCGGGACCCACCTGGTCGAAGCGTACATAGCATTGTCATTCTGGTCGCGAACTTGTACGTACATATATACTGGTCGATGTAGAGGCGTGCACGTGTCGTAGTAGAGCCGCGTACGTGTCGTAGTAGAGGCGCGCACGTAGCATGTACACGTACGTACAATGGCCAAGGTGCAAGAAAGAAAATACGACCACGTATGTGTACATACGGGCGGGGTCTCGAACGCCTAGTCGCGCATACGTACGGCGAGGGCTCGTGTTCATGGGGAGGCAACGAAATGCGTCGTGTTCATGGGGAGGCAACGGAATGCGTCATGTTCATGGGGAGGCAACGGAATGCGTCGTGTTCATCGGGAGGCAGCAGGAACGTGTGGAGCCAACCGGCTTGGGCAGAACGAGCGATGGAAGCGAGGCTGGCGTACCGCATGAAGCGGAGGAAACGGACCTCCCTACGGTCAAAGCGGATGTCCTGTTGATCGGGAGGGTGTGGCGTCTGCCAAAAGCAGACGAAAACGGACTTGTATTGGAGTGCAACGGTCAAGCAGGGGTCCTGTTCATCGGGAGGGGTGTGGCGTGCCGCAAAATGGGCCAACGGACTTGTGTTGGGCGCTTCGCTCGAAAGCAGGGAGGGGTGTGGCGTGCAAAAGCGGGACTCCACGGGATACTGTTCATCTCCACCGTCGACCTCCTCCAGCCTCCACGGGGTACCGTCGACCTCCTCCAGCCTCCACGGGCTCCTGTTCATCCAGCCTCCATTGCGCGCTACTCCACCGGCTACTGTTCAACCACCCCTCCACACGGGCACCCCTCCACTGTCTACTGTTCATCCAGCCCTCCACACCACGGGGTCCTGTTCAACCACCCCTCCACGGCCACCCCTCCACCGTCTACTGTTCATCCAGCCCTCCACACCACGGGTTCCTGTTCATCCAGAGGCAACGCCACCGCTCATTGTTCATCCAACCCCCCCGCAACGCTCACTGTTCATCCCAGAGGCAGCATCGATCGGCTTCAGTTAGCAGCAGTAGCGAAGGAATCGCTCCATCGGGTTCAGTTAACAGCCATCGATCGATCGCTCGGGTTCAGTAATGCGTAGCCTGCAGTGCAATCGCTCGGGTTCAGTTAGAGCCCAACGCCTCGCTCGGCTTCAGTTAGAGCCAACGCCTCGCACACACGCGCATACGTACGAGAGAAACGCGCATCGCTCCGCCCCCGACCTCCCACCGTAACCGGCAACTCCCCGAAATTTTCCTCCCCCTCGCTTCTACCACGGTTTTTCCGTCATGGACGACCCAAAGAATGTCATGTAGCTGCGTCTTGACCCGCCAGACGAAAAGCCCATTTTCTGTCATGATTTTTTGACATAGAAGTAGGAGCCCACCACATATATGATGATACCGGGTTTTGTCACAATTATCATTATAGAAGTGTCATATGTATGACAGAAAAAAATTCGTTCGGCCCAAAATGTCACAGATGTTTCTTTTTTTTGTAGTGTTAATAAAGTTTCTATATAAGTTTCTGAATGAACTCCTTAAGAAAAGTTCTCAAAAACTTCCCTGTGAAAGAATCCTTTGAAGCATCTGGTCGTCACAAATGTTTTGACTACTTGTGGAGCCAAAACAGACTCCGTATGAGTCAGATATCCATGTTTCAGTTAACACTGTGAAAAACTGATTCCGATCGGCGATTCTGAGACTAGTTCTTGTGTAGTTGCATTCAATTTTTTCCATTCTACTTCACTAAACATCTCCATATGAGATCCAATTACTTGTAGGGAAAGGCAAGAGACCTAGTTATGATGATGCACTAGGTCCGTAGCTGGGACTTTGTGTATGTTCTCGAAATGCGTTTGTCGAGTGCTCATTACGAAAGTTTCCATACAAGTTTCTGAACGAACTCCTTAAGAAAAGTTCTCCAAAAGTTCCCTGTGAAAGAATCCTTTGAAGCATCTGGTCATCACAAACGTTTGGACTACTTGTGGAATCAAAACGGACTCCGTATGAGACAGATATCCATGTTTAAGTTAACACTACGCAAAACTAATTCCGAACGACAGTTACAGACTAGCTCTTGTGTAGTTGCATTCGATTTTTTCCATTCTACTTCACTAAACATCTCCATATGAGATCCAATTACTTGTAGGGAAATGCAAGAGACCTCATTTATGATGATGCACTAGGTCCATAGCTGGGACTTTGTGTATGTTCTCGAAATGCGTTTGTCGAGTGCTCATTAAGAAACTTTCTATACAAGTTTCTGAACGAACTCTTTAAGAAAAGTTCTCCAAAAGTTCCATGTGAAAGAATCCTTTGAAGTATATGGTCGTCACAAACATTTTGACTACTTGTGGAGCCAAAACGGACACCGTATGAGTCAGATATCCATGTTTCAGTTAACACTGCGAAAACTGATTCCGATCGACAGTTACAGATTAGTTCTTGTGTAGTTGCATTCGATTTTTCCATTCTACTTCACTAAACATCTCCATATGAGATCCAATTACTTGTATGGAAATGCAGTAGACCTAAGTTATGATGATGCACTAAGTCCATAGCTGGGACTTTGTGTATGTTCTCGAAATACGTTTGTCGAGTGCTCATTAAGAAAGTTTCTATACAAGTTTCTGAACGAACTCCTTAAGAAAAGTTCTCCAAAAGTTCCCTGTGACAGAATCCTTTGAAGCATCTGGTCGTCACGAACGTTTTGACTACTTGTGGAGCCAAAACGGACTCCGTATGAGGCAGATATCCATGTTTCAGTTAACACTGCGCAAAACTGATTCCGAACGATAGTTACAAACTAGTTCTTGTGTAGTTGCATTCGATTTTTTCCATTCTACTTCACTAAACATCTCCATATGAGATCCAATTACTTGTAGGGAAATGCAAGAGACCTAGTTATGATGATACACTAGGTCCATAGCTGGGACTTTATGTATGTTCTCGAAATTCGTCTGCCGAGTGCGCATTAAGAAAGTTTCTATACGAGTTTCTGAACGAAGTCCTTAAGAAAAGTTCTCCAAAAGTTCCCTGTGAAAGAATCCTTTCAAGCATATGGTCTTCACAAACGTTTTGACTACTTGTGGAGCCAAAACGGACTCCGTATGAGTCAGATATCCATGTTTCAGTTAACACTGTGAAAAACTGATTCCGATCGACAGTTACAGACTAGTTCTTGTGCAGTTGCATTCGAGTTTTTCATTATAATTCACTAAACATCTCCATATGAGATCCTATTACTGTAGGAAAATGCAAGAGTCCTCAGTTATGATGATGCACTAGGTCCATAGCTGGGACTTTGTGTATGTTCTCGAAATGCGTTTGTCGAGTGCTCATTAAGAAAGTTTCTATATGAGTTTCTGAATGAACTACTTAAGAAAAGTTCTCCAAAAGTTCCCTGTGAAAGAATCCTTTGAACCATCTAGTTGTCACAAATGTTTTGACTACTTGTGGAGCCAAAACGGACTCCGTATGATTCAGATATCCATGTTTCAGTTAACACTGCGCAAAACTGATTTCGAACGACAGTTACAGACTAGTTCTTGTGTAGTTGCATTCACTAAACATCTCCCTATGAGATCCAATTATTTGTAGGGAAATGCAAGAGACCTCAGTTATGATGATGCACTAGGTCCATAGCTGGGACTTTGTATATGTTCTCGGAATGCGTTTGCCGAGTGCTCATTAAGAAAAGTTTCTTTACAAGTGTTTGAACGAACTCCTTAAGAAAGGTTCTCCAAAAGTTCCCTGTGAAAGAATCCTTTGACTCATCTGGTCGTCACAAACATTTTGACTACTTGTGGAGCCAAAACGGACACCGCATGAGTCAGATATCCATGTTTCAGTTAACATTGCGCTAAACTGATTTCGAACGACAGTTACACACTAGTTCTTGTGTAGTTGCATTCGAGTTTTTCTATTCTACTTCACTAAACATATCCATATGAGATTCAATTACTTGTAGGGAAACGAAATAGACCTCAGTTATGATGATGCACTAGGTCCATAGCTGGGATTTTGTGTATGTTCTCGAAATGCGTTTGTCGAGTACTCATTAAGAAAGTTTTGATACAAGTTTCTGAATGAACTCCTTAGGAAAAGTTATCCAAAAGTTCCCTGTGACAGAATCCTTTGAAGCATCTAGTCTTCACAAATGTTTTGACTACTTGTGGAGTGAAAACGGACTCCGCATGAGTCAGATATCCATGTTTAAGTTAACACTTCGCAAAACTGATTCCGAACGACAGCTACAGACTAGTTCTTGTGTAGTTGCATTAAATTTTTTCAATTATACTTCACTAAACATCTCCATATGAGATCCAATTACTTGTTGGGAAATCCAAGAGACCTCAGTTATGATGATGCACTAGGTCCATAGCTGGGACTTTGTGTATGTTCTTGAAATGCGTTTGTCGAGTGCTCATTAAGAAAGTTTCTGAACGAACTCCTTAAGAAAAGTTCTCCAAAAGATTTTGTGAAAGAATTCTTTGAAGAATCTAGTCGTCACAAACGTTTTGACTAATTGTGGAGCCAAAACATACTTCGTATGAGTCAGATATCCATGTTTCAGTTAACACTTCGCAAAACTGATTCCGAACGACAGGTATAGACTAGTTCTTGTGTGGCTGCATTCAATTTTTTCCATTCTACTTCACTAAACATCTCCATATGAGATCCAATTACTTGTAGGGAAATGCAATAGACCTCTGTTATGATGATGCACTAGGTCCATAGCTGGGACTTTGTGTATGTTCTCGAAATGCGTTTGTCGAGTGCTCATTAAGAAAGTTTCGATACAAGTTTCTGAATGAACTCCTTAAGAAAAGTTCTCCAAAAGTTCCCTGTGAAAGATTCCTGTGAAGCATCTACTCGTCACAAAAGTTTTGACTACTTGTGGAGCCAAAACGGACTCCGTATGAGTCAGATATCCATGTTTAAGTTAACACTTCGCAAAACTGATTTCGAACGACAGTTACAGACAAGTTCTTGTGTAGTTGTATTCGATTTTTTCCATTCTACTTCACTAAACATCTCCATATGAGATCCAATTACTTGTAAGGAAATGCAAGAGACCTAAGTTATGATGATGGAATAGGTCCATAGCTGGGACTTTGTTTATGTTCTCGAAATACGTTTGTCGAGTGCTCATTAAGAAAGTTTCTATACAAGTTTCTGAACGAACTCCGTAAGAAAAGTTCTCCAAAAGTTCCCTGTGAAAGAATCCTTTGAAGCATCTGGTCGTGTAGCGACCCGACCTCAGATGGTCAAGTCTCCGTGTTTCAGTGTCATCCCTGGATCAGTAATGCTGACACACACAGTACTAGAAGGATTTATAACAGAGTAGCAATCACACACTTATTACATCGAATGTCTCAAAAGAGAACTTATTACAATAATATGGCTTAAGGCCATCTAATACGATAACAGCGGAAGGCTTGGAAGATAAAGTGAGTCCATCAACTCCAACGGCATAGCTGAGCTGCACGGCAACGACCTATCGAACCTTACTCCTCGTCTGAAAAGTCTGCAACATAATACGTTACAGCCCGAGAACGGGTCAGCACATGGAATATGCTGGCATTGTAACACAATAGAACAATAACAGAATAAAGCTATCACTACATGCATATTTGGCTGGTGGAAAGCTCTATGGTTATAGTTTTTGCGAAAAGCCAATTTTTCCCTACAACAAAGGAATCAATTTTAATTTAACTATCATGGTGGTTGAAACATCATTGAGAAGGTATAACCCCAACTCAATCCCAATTAAGGTAATTAACATCCCAGCAAAATTAGTTAAGAGTGATGAGATACATGTGAATACTCAAGTACTAGATAGTCAGAATTGTCCATAACCGGGGACACGGCTAACCATGATTAGATTGTACACTCTGCAGAGGTTTGCGCACTTTTCCCCACAAGACTCGATCGTCTCCGTTGATTTCTCGTGACTACATGGTGTTTGAGAAACGGATGACCGAGACACGATCTTCGTAAACATTAACTCTCTACTTAGGGTAGACCATACCAAACCTACAAAACCCACTACCTGCTGATCTACCTCTTCAAGAGCTTCACGTAACTTACTCAACTATGCTAGAGCCCATAATAGCTTGTGGCTACACACGGAAGTTTCTAGCATGAATAATCTCAGTTCCTTTGAGCACAGGTGGCGGTCCATAGGAAGATCACACGGGTACCCCGGGATTTCCAAAAAAAACAGACAACACTGGGTTCCCCAGGTGCCTCAATCCACCCAGATGTGTATTAAAGTTGCGACCTTAAAGTAAACCATTAATTAACAATCTCACATCTGTCATGGATTCACTCAAACCCAAATCATGCCTACGAGCATAGCATGGCAAGATAAGCAATACGTAGAAGTAACTCCCAAGGGTTTGAATGTAACGGGGCAATAGGTTCCTACCTCATCAACTACTTCCCAACCCACAAATTAATGACATCCTAAACATGCAATGTTTGAGGGTGGAAGCTAATGCATAAAAAGTGGGTATGAAAAGAGTATGATCAAAGTGTTACTTGCCTTGCTGACGATCCGTGAATCCTAGAGACTCGTAGTAACACGCTTCGCACTCCGGGAATTCTATCGCAAGCAAACAATACATACATAAGCAACAAGCAAAGATGCACAAAACAAAACTTCAACTGAAAGAGGCCGACCAGAAAGTTGAAATTAAGAACTCCGGGTCGCAAAAAGAATCAAACCAAACGGAGCAACGAGACTCGAACGACGAAAGAAATAAGATCCTTTACTAATATGAACTAGGGTCAAATTTTACAGAGACAAAAACTTGTTTGAGTTGACTATTCGGAAAGAGGGTTTCGAGACGAAACTCCAGGCGCTTGAATCGCCTGATTCCGATAAACGAGCGAAAAGTTAAACTAGAACGAAAATCGGATCAGAAATCGCGATCAGGAAAATCGCGGAATAAATCCGATAAAAAGAAAAACGACGAACGGCTTAACGAACGAACGTTCGTTTGCAGAAACTAAACGATGAACACGTTCGTCAAAAACAAACGAACGAGCGAACGCTCGCTAAGTAAATAAACCGAAAAAAAATAAATAAAACCGATCTAAGAGAAAAAAACGAACTAGGATTTTTCTAAAAAAACCGAAGGGGTTTTTCTAAAAAAACCGGGCGGCGGGTGGCTACCTCCGGCGAGGTCGTCCCGCGAGGCGGGCGGCTCCTGTGGGGTTTGGCGAGTGGGGCGGTGCGGGCGGCAGGTGTGGCGGCGGCGGCCGAGGCGGCGGCGGCGACTTCGGCGGCTCAGGCGGCTCGAGGCTCAGGCTCCCGGCTCCGGTGGTGGTGGTGGTTGTTAGAGGCGGCGATTTAAAGGGGTGGGGGCGGCGGAGGCGGAGTCCCACTCGGACTCGGTCCGAAAAGGGCGGCAGCCAGCTGAGGAGGCTGAGGTGGCGGGTCATTGGGCCGGCTGCTTTGGCTGGGCCCTAGGCCCGGTCAGGGTCTCTTTTTTTAAATGTTCATGAAACTTAGAAAAATCCTAGAAAAATAAATAAAATTCTGAAAATACCAAAACAAGTTTTCTCCGTCTAAATAAAATATTTAGAACAAGATGAACTTTTCTTGGCTCCTAAAATGCAATTTTTAAAAACATGCAAATTTTTCTAGGGCAAATAAAATTCCAACTAAAATCAAATAAAATCCAAATAATGATTTTAACATTTTTCCTCTGATATTTCAATTATTTTGGAGAAGTCATATTATCTCCTCTCATTTATTATTCAAAATGAAATATTTTCCGGAGAGAAAATAATTAAAATTCAAAATCCTCGTCTTCATTATTTGATAAAATTCAAATATGAAAAACAGAAAATCCCCAACTCTTTCCGAGGGTCCTTGAGTTGCTTAGGATTTCGAGGATTGCAAACAAAATGCAATAAAATATGATATGCATGGATGACCTATGTATAACATTCCAAATTTAAAATTTGGGATGTTACAGGTCGTCACAAACGTTTTGACTACTTGTCGAGCCAAAACGGACTCCGTATGAGTGAGATATCCATGTTTCAGTTAACACTGGGAAAAACTGATTCCGATTCGACAGTTACAGACTAGTTCTTGTGTAGTTGCATTTGATTTTTTCCATTCTACTACACTAAACATCTCCATATGAGATCCAATTACTTGTAGCGAAATGCAAGAGACCTAGTTATGATGATTCACTAGGTCCATAGCTGGGACTTTGTGTATGTTCTCAAAATGCGTTTGTCGAGTGCTCATTAAGAAAGTTTCTATACAAGTTTCTGAACGAACTCCTTCAGAAAAGTTCTCCAAAAGTTCCCTGTGAAAGAATCCTTTGAAGCATTTGGTCATCACAAACATTTGGACTACTTTTGGAATCAAAACGGACTCCGTATGAGACAGATATCCATGTTTAAGTTAACACTATGCAAAACTAATTCCGATCGACAATTACAGATTAGTTCTTGTGTAGTTGTATTCGATTTTTTCCAATCCACTTCACTAAACATCTCCATATGAGATCCAATTACTTGTAAGGAAATGCAAGAGACCTCAGTTATGATGATGCACTAGGTTCATAGCTGGGACTTTGTGTATATTCTCGAAATGCGTTTGTCGAGTGCTCATTAAGAAAGTTTCTATACAAGTTTCTGAACGAACTCCTTAAAAAAAGTTCTCAAAAAGTTCCCTGTGAAAGAATCCTTTGAATCATCTGGTCGTCACAAACGTTTTGACTACTTGTGGAGCCAAAATAGACTCCGTATGACTCAGATATCCATGTTTCAGTTAACATTGCGCAAAACTGATTCTGAACGACAGTTACAGACTAGTTCTTGTGTAGTTGCATTCGAATTTTTCCATTCTACTTCACTAAACATCTCCATATGAGATACAATTACATGTAGGGAAATGCAATAGACCTCATTTATGATGATGCACTAGGTCCATAGCTAGGACTTTATGTATGTTCTCGAAATGCGTTTGTCGAGTGCTCATTAAGAAAGTTTCAATACAAATTTCTGAACGAACTCCTTAAGAAAATTTCTCCAAAAGTTCCCTGTGAAAGAATCCTCTGAAGCATCTAGTCGTCACAAATGTTTTCACTACTTGTGGAGGCAAAACGGACTCTGTATGAGTCAGATATCCATGTTTAAGTTAACACTTCGCAAAACTAATTTCGAACGACAGTTACAGATTAGTACTTATGTAGTTGCATTCAATTTTTTCCATTCTACTTCACTAAACATCTCCATATGAGATAAAATTACTTGTATGGAAATGCAAGAGACCTCAGTTATTATGATGCACTAGGTACATAGCTGGGACTTTGTGTATGTTCTCAAAATGCGTTTGTCGAGTGCTCATTAAGAAAGTTTCTATACAAGTTCCTGAACGAACTCCATAAGAAAAGTTCTCCAAAAGTTCCCTGTGAAAGAATCCTTTGAAGCATCTAGTCGTCACAAACGTTTTGAATACTTGTGGAGCCAAAACAGCCTCCGTATGAGTCAGATATCCATGCTTCAGTTAACACTGCGAAAAACTGATTCCGATCGACAGTTACAAACTAGTTCTTGTGTATTTGCATTCGATTTTTTTCCATTCTACTTCACTAAACATCTCCATATGAGATCCAATTACTTGTAGGGAAATGCAAGAGACCTAGTTATGATGATTCACTAGGTCCATAGCTGGGACTTTATGTATGTTCTCAAAATGCGTTTGTCGAGTGCTCATTAAGAAAGTTTCTATACAAGTTTCTGAACGAAGTCCTTAAGAAAAGTTCTCCAAAAGTTCCCTGTGAAAGAATCCTGCGAAGCATATGGTCGTCACAAACGTTTTGACTACTTGTGGAGCCAAAACGGACTCCGTATGAGTCAGATATCCATGTTTCAGTTAACACTATGAAAAGCTGATTCGATCGTGATTCTGAGACTAGTTCTTGTGTAGTTGCATTCGATTTTTCCATTCTAATTCACGAAACATCTCCATATGAGATCCAATTAGTTGTAGGAAAATGCAAGAGTCCTCAGTTATGATGATGCACTAGGTCCATTGCTGGGACTTTGTGTATGTTCTTGAAATGCGTTTGTAAAGTGCTCATTAAGAAAGTTTCTATATGAGTTTCTGAACGAACTACTTAAGAAAAGTTCTCCAAAAGTTCCCTGTGAAAGAATCCTTTGATCCATCTAGTTGTCACAAACGTTTTGACTACTTGTGGAGCCAAAACGGACTCCGTATGAGTCAGATATCCATGTTTCAGTTAACACTCCATAAACCGATTCCGAGCAGCAGTGCATGCACTAGTTCTTGTGTAGTTGCATTCAATTTTTTTCCATTCTACTTCACTAAACATCTCCCTATGAGATCCAATTATTTGTAGGGAAATGCAAGTGACCTCAGTTATGATGATGCACTAGGTCCATAGCTGGGACTTTGTGTACGTTCTCGAAATGCGTTTGTCGAGTGCTCATTAAGAAAAGTTTCTTTACAAGTTTTTGAACGAACTCCTTAAGAAAGGTTCTCCAAAAGTTCCCTGTGAAAGAATCCGTTGAAGCATCTGGTCGTCACAAACGTTTTGACTACTTGTGGAGCCAAAAAGGACACCGCATGAGTCAGATATCCATGTTTCAGTTAACATTGCGCAAAACTGATTCCGAACGATAGTTACACACTAGTTCTTGTGTAGTTGCATTCGAGTTTTTCCATTCTACTTCACTAAACATCTCCATTTGAGATCCAATTACTTGTAGGGAAATGCAATAGACCTCAGTTATGATGATGCACTAGGTCCATAGCTGGGACTTTGTGTATGTTCTCGAAATGCGTTTGTCGAGTGCTCATTAAGAAAGTTTCGATACAAGTTTCTGAATGAACTCCTTAGGAAAAGTTCTCCAAAAGTTTCCTCCGAAAGAATCCTTTTGAAGCATCTCGTCGTCACAAATGGTTTGACTACTTGTGGAGCCAAAACAGACTCCGCATGAGTCAGATATCCATGTTTAAGTTAACACTTCGCAAATCGGATTCCGAACGACAGCTACAGACTAGTTCTTTTGTAGTTGCATTCAATTTTTTAAATTCTACTCCACTAAACATCTCCATATGAGATCCAATTACTTGTAGGGAAATGCAAGAGACCTCAGTTATGATGATGCACTAGGTCCATAGCTGGGACTTTGTGTATGTTCTTGAAATGCGTTTGTCGAGTGCTCATTAAAAAGTTTCTATACAAGTTTCTGAACGAACTCCTTAAAAAAAGTTCTCCAAAAGTTCCCTGTGAAAGAATTCTTTGAAGAATCTAGTCGTCACAAATGTTTTGACTATTTGTGGAGCCAAAACAGACTTCGTATGAGTCAGATATCCATGTTTCAGTTAACACTGCGCAAAACTGATTCCGAACGACGGTTACAGACTAGTTCTTGTGTGGTTGCATTCAATTTTTTCCATTCAACGTCACTAAACATATCCATATGAGATCCAATTATTTGTAGTGAAATGCAAGAGACCTCAGTTATGATGATGCACTAGGTCCATAGCTGGGACTTTGTGTATGTTCTCGAAATGCCGAGTGCTCATTAAGAAAGTTTTTTTTACAAGTTTTTGAATGAACTCCTTAAGAAAAGTTCTCCAAAAGTTCCCTGTGAAAGAATCCTGTCGGTGTCAAAACCGGCGGATCTTAGGTAGGGGGTCCCGAACTGTGCGTCTAAGGCGGATGGTAACAGGAGATAGGGGACACGATGTTTACCCAGGTTCGGGCCCTCTCTATGGAGGTAATACCCTACTTCCTGCTTGATTGATCTTGATGATATGAGTATTACAAGAGTTGATCTACCACGAGATCGTAGAGGCTAAACCCTAGAAGCTAGCCTATGGTATGATTGTTGTATATTGTATATATGTCGACTTGCCTGGCCCTGGTTTATATAATGCACCAGAGGCCTAGGATAACAAGAGTCCTAGCCGAATCGCCCGGTGGGGAGGAGTCCTTGTCTTGATCACCAAGTCTTGTGGAATCTTCCTTGTATGCGGCACCGATCTGGACTGGCCCATGAGTATGTGGCCCAGGGGTCCTCGGCCCAATCTAACCGATTGGGGGACGACGTGGTGAGTACCCCCTAGTCCAGGACACCATCAGTAGCCCCCTGAACCGGTCTTCAAGTTAGGGACGCTCCTCGATTCTTCCGAACTGTTCTTCATCTTTGGTTGCCGGTCTTGAAAACTAGTTCAACAAATCTTCTCATCTTCGATCTTGAGGATCGCCGAAATGCATTCGGCGAGTTCATACGTCGGGTATCCGACGAGCCCCTTTAAGTTTCCGGCCTTTATCAATGGCTTGTTATTTTTATGCCACGCCTCGGGTTCGAAGTTATTCCCGGGAGGCAGTGTCCTCTTGCGTCCGAGCTCTAACGCTGGACTGCATTCGAGGTATCTTTTGCAGCCGAGCACCAACGCCGGACTGCTTCCCAGCTCTATCGCTGGACTATGTGTAGCGACCCGACCCGAATGGATCAAGTCTCTGTGCTCAGGTGTCATCCCTGGATCGATGTCTTGACACCACGATTGCCGAAGGATTTATAACAGAGTAGCAATCACACACTTATTACAGTGTTGTCCAAAAGAGGCCCAGGACAAGTCCTCTTTTGGACAACGATGTAATAAGTGTGTGATTGCTACTCTGTTATAAATCCTTCGAAGTACTGTGTGGGTCGGGTCCATTCGGGTCGGGTCGCTACAGAGATGGTATCAGAGCACACGCTGACTGTAGGACACGACCACTAAGTTAAAGCCATAGATCACTACTCTCTTCTCAATTTCTAACTCCTCATCTTCTCCACTTTTAGGATGAAGGACGCGAAGATCAAGTACACCCAACCAGATGAAGGCACACCTTTTGTCTTTCACTTGAAGGAAGTCACCAAGTACCTGAACATTGGACTACCAAGCTTCACCGGAACTTTCAACGCCACTCTGCCTGAAGAAGAGCGCTGGAAGATTCAAGCTCACGTTAAAGGAAGGACATTCGCCCCAATCACCAAGCCTATAGATAGTATTTTCAGTGCACCAACCTGGAGTCTGGGAAAGAGCATGGCAGCTCATATCACCATGGGACGCATTGGAGAAGTTTACCAAGAAGACCTCCAGGACACCATCTATCAGATTTGTGGACGCCGAGATGAACAATGGGAGATAGTCAACACCAAGAAGGATAAATCCATTGCAGCTTTCATCCAGGAGTTAAAACCAGCACATTCGGACGCCAGAGAACCAGATGTGCAATGATATGATCGAATTGAAGAATGCGAAGGAAGGATCATCAAACTTGAAGGAGAATGAAGTCTACACGCAAGGACTGCATGGACGAGATCGTAGCTCTAGCAAGACACAATAACGATCTTAAGTACGAGATTGAAGAACTCAAGAAGAAATTGGCACTCAAGAATGAAGACCAAGACGCCCGATTGTCCAAGCGACTACATCAACATCGCATTTACACCGACTCAGATCCAAGTGAACCCGACTTTGAAGATGAAGCTGGAGCAGACATCATGGAGTCTTCCACCGGTTCAAATTAGTAGATGACCCCCACATATTAGTAGTATTTCCTCCATGTAACATTTTTAGTACACTCACTTTTGCGATAGTTAGATCGTTGTAAGCCCTTTGTTTGAATTGAATGAAGTGATTTTGTGTGCATTTGCTCATATACATTTGGGTAGTGTTTCTCCTTAGACCCCACTCTATTCTTAATTTCTCGTCTTTTCTAAACCCATCGATGCCTCCGAGACGCGACCCGGAATTGTTTTCCCGCCAGAGATCACCCAGTTGATTCAGCAGCAGAACACTTTGATCCAAACACTAGTGCAGAATCAAGGCAACAACAACAACCCACCGCCACCACCACCACCTGCGGATCACTTGACACGTTTCTTAAGATTGAATCCGCCAGTGTTTTCCAGTAGCACCGAGCCGATAGTAGCAGATGATTGGCTCCGTAAGGTAGGGAGGGAGTTGATCACTGCAGGATGTACAGATGGAGAGAAGGTGAAGTTTGCTGCACACCAACTTGAAGGACCAGCAGCAGCATGGTGGGAGAATTTTACAGCCACTTACCCTGTAGATACTGTCACATGGGATCAGTTTCAGCAAGCTTTCCGCACTGCCCATGTCTCAGCAGGAGCTATGGCCATGAAGAAGCGTGAGTTGCGCAATTTACGCCAAGGAGGAAGGACTGTTGGCGATATGTGGATGATTTTAGTAAGTTAGCACGTTATGCCCCAGATGACGTTGCTACAGATGCAGCTAAGCAGGAGAAGTTTCTGGAAGGACTGAATGATGAGTTAAGTATGCAGTTGATGGTAGCAAGTTTCAATAACTACCAGGAGTTGGTAGATCGTGCCCTCATGATTGAAGGAAAGCAGCAGCAAATTGAGAACCGCAAGAGGAAGTATGGACAGGGGAAGTATAACTTTGGAGCCCAATGAAGCCTCGTTATACCCCTAAACAGGAGTTCAGTTTCAGCATACCCATGGAGGAGGTAATTCACACAACCATAATGGCACCAAGAATGGGAACGGGAATGGAGGAAGCAATGGACGTAACCACACCAACCCGTCAACACCATCCAAGGTAGACTGAGTCACATCACTTGCTTTAGGTGCCGCAAGACTGGGCATTATGCAAACGAATGTCCGGAAGGCCAGAATGGAAATGGCAATGGAAGCTCGAAAGAAGCCAAACCCTTTCAACAGGGAGATGTGAACCACATTGATGTGGAGGAGGTTGAGGATCAGCCCGATGCAAAGATGTCGGTAAGTTTTTGGTTAAGTCATTTACTGCAGCTTGTTCTTTTCGATACGGTGCATCGCATTCATACATATCCGAGGGATTTGTGGATAAGTACAAGTTACCGACCCAAGCCCTTAGGTCACCCATGCTAGTAACCTCACCCGAGCGAATACATGGCTAGTATATGGTGTGATCGACCGCCATTAAGGATTGGACACTATGTTTTTCCCTCGGACCTAATAGTTCGAATCCCAAGGATTGGATGTGATATTAGGCATGGATTGGTTATCGAAGTATGGAGGGAACATAGATTGCGCCACTAAGTCAATTTTGCTCACCACACCGTAAGGAAGAAGGATCAAATGCATTATCACGACATGAGCCGAGGAAACCTGGATAAATTGCTTATCAGGAGTGGTGCAGGAAGAAGTACCAGTAGTGAAGGATTTCCCTGATGTATTTCCTGAGGAATTGCCAGGAATGCCACCGGATAGAGACATTGAGTTTTTGATTGAACTCTTGCGAGAACAGGCCCAATATCGACGCGACCATATAGGATGCCCGCACAGGATTTGGCGGAAATCAAGAAGCAGATTAAGGAACTATTGGATAAAGGTTTTATACGCCCAAGTTCTTCGCCTTGGGGATCACCCGTGCTTTTAGTGGAGAAGAAGGATGGATCGTTACGGATGGTCGTAGACTATCATGGATTAAATGAAGTAACAATCAAGAACAAGTACCCACTACCAATGATAAATGACATGTTTGATCGCTTGCAAGAAGCTAAAGTGTTTTCCAAGATAGATTTGCGATCAGGGTACCATCAGTTGAAGATTCGAGAGCAGGACATACCTAAGACAACATTTACCACGAGATATGGACTGTATGAGTACACCGTTATGTCATTTGACTGACTAACGCATGACCTATTTCATGAACCTGATGAACAAAGTGTTTATGGAGTTTTTGGATAAGTTAAATCGTGGTGTTCTTAGATGTTATTTTGATTTTCTCTCAGAATGAAGAGGAACTTAAGGACCATTTGCGATTGCTTTTTGAGAATCTAAGGGAACACCGCTTATATGCCAAGTTCAGCAAATGTGAGTTTTGGCTAAAGGAAGTTGGATTTCTTGGACATGTTATATCCGGAGAAGGAATAGTAGTTGACCCCACAAAGGTTGAGACCGTAACCAAATGGGAAGCACCCACGATAGTTGGAGAGATTCGGAGTTTCCTTGGACTCGCAGGATACTACCGAAGATTCATTGAGAATTTCTCAAGGATTGCCAAGCCTATGACAGAATTATTGAAGAAAGACACCAAGTTCATATGGACTGAGGACTGCGAGGCAAGTTTTCGTGGAGTTGAAGAAAAGATTGGTTACCTCACCAAAGTGTTAATTTTGCGGATCGGACCAAGGATTATGAGGTGTATTGCGGCGCTTCACGCCGAGGATTTGGAGCAGTGCTTATGCAGGAAGGAAGAGTTGTTTCAGATGCTTCACGCAGCTTAAGCCTCATGAGTTGAATTATGCCACACATGATTTGGAGTTAGCAGCCGTTGTGCATGCATTGAAGACATGGAGACATTTTCTCATTGGAAATCATTGTGAGGTATACACGGATCACAAGAGTTTGAAGTACAGCTTCACACAGAAGGAATTAAATCTCAGACAGAGGAGATGGTTGGAGCTTATCAAGGATTATGATATGAGATTGCATTATCACCCCGGGAAGGCTAACGTTGTAGCAGATTCATTGAGCCGTAAGAGCCACGTCAATACCCTAATGATGGGAGGAATACCCAAGGAGTTAGCCGAGGACCTTCGAGAGTTATGTTTGGAAATAGTTCCGAGAGGCTATGTAGCAGCATTGGAGATTCAGTCTACACTGATGGACAAAATCGTAGAAGCCCAAAAGGCGGATAAGGAAGTTGCCTCTATAAAGGAGAAAATGAGCGAAGGAAAAGCTAAAGGGATTTAGTGAGGATGATCACGATACCCTTTGTTTTGATGTCAGTGTTTATGTTCAATATAACCAGGAGATCAGGAAGTTGATTTTGCAAGAAGCCCATGATTCACCCTTTTCGATTCTCCCTTGAAATACCAAGATGTTTTTGGATTTGAAGGAAGCGTTACGGTGGACCGGAATGAAGAAGGATATCGCAGAGTATGTAGCGATTTGCGATGTATGTCGAGAGTGAAGGCAGAGCATCGAAGCCAGGATTGTTGCAACCATTGCCGATACCGAATGGAAGTGGGATAAACTAGGCATGGATTTCATCACAGGTTTGCCAAAGACTCGTTCGTGATATGACTCGATTTGGGTTATAGTCGATCGCTTGACGAAGGTAGCTCATTTCATTCCATTCAAGACTACCTATAGCGATTGCTAAGTTGGCAAAGGTATACATGACCAGAATTGTGTGTTTACACGGAGTTCCGAGGAGTATCGTGTCGTATAGAGGAACCCAATTTACCTCAAAGTTTTGGAATCGGTTGCACGAAACATTGGGAACCAGGTTGGAATTCAAGATCAGCTTTCCACCCACAGACCGATGGACAGACTGAGAGAGTCAATCAGATTTTGGAGGATATGCTGAGAGCTTGTGCACTAGATTATGGATCTAGTTGGGATGATAATTTGCCGTATGCAGAGTTTTCTTATAACAACAGTTACCAAACCAGCTTGAAGATGGCACCTTTCGAGGCTTTGTACGGAAGGAGGTGCAGGACACCGTTATCATGGGACGTAAGTGGAGATCGTCGCTTGTTTGGACCAGATTTGATTAAGGAGTCTGAACAGAAGGTTAAGTTGATTCGCGATAGGCTCAAGGTAGCCCGGTCCAGACAGAAAAGCTATGCGGATTCAAAACGCAAGGCAATGGAATATGAAGTTGGAGACAGAGTTTATCTTAGAGTATCCCCGCTTCGAGGAGTTAAGCGCTTTGGAGTTAAAGGAAAATTAGCACCACGTTTCGTTGGACCGTATAAGATTTTGCAACGCATGGGAGAAGTTGCTTATAAACTGGAATTGCCAGAGGGACTGTCAGGAGTTCATGATGTATTCCATATTTCTCAGCTGAAGAAATGTCACGCCGAGATGGCGGAAGTACCGTTAAGAGATACAGTGCCGCTTGAAGCAATTCAGTTGCAGGATGATTTGACATATGAGGAAAGACCAACAGATTCTCGATTATGCCAGCAGAGTTACTCGCAGCAAGGTTATCAAGTTTTGCAAGGTTCAGTGGAGCCACCACACTGAGGATGAAGCCACCTGGGAAAGAGAAGAAGATTTGCTCAAAGACCACCCTCACCTATTTTCTAGCCAACCCGAATCTCGAGGGCGAGATTCATCTTAAGGGGGGTAGGTTTGTAACATCCCAAATTTTCAATTTGGAATGTTATACATTAAGACATCATGCATATCATATTTTCTTGCATTTTGCCGATCCTAGAAATTTCACGCAACTCAAGGACCCTCGGAGAGAGTTGGAGATTTCATAATTTTCATATTTGATTTCTCTCAAATTTTGGAAATAGGATCATTTGGATTTATTTATTTTATCTTCAAATATTTTTCCAAAAAAATAATAATAATAAGAGAGGGAATAATATGACTTTCCCAAAATTTAGGAAAAATGAAGATTTAATAGATAAATCAAGTTTTGGATTTTTCGGAGTTTATTTGCTTTAGGGAAAAAAATGAGTATTTTAAAAATTTGCATTTTGGCCCCGTATTAAAGTTCATTTTGTTCGACTCATTTTTAGGAGTCGGGAAAAATTTATTTTATTAAATTTGGGGTTCGTTTAGATTTATTTTAATTCGTTTTTCGGTTTAAAAAAAAACCCCCGCGCCCCGCCTGGGCCAAGGGCCCAGCCGGCCCAGCCGCCCCCTCCCCTCGCGCGCTCCCCCGCCCGGGAGGAGTCCCCGCCGCCGCCGCCCGAGTCCGGCTCGGCCACGCCGCATGCCGCTTCTCCCCAAGCCCCTTCCTCCTTATAAGCCGCCTCAACCCACCCCACCACCAGCCGCCCGCCCAACCCCGCCGCCCTTGCCGCCGCTTGCCGCCGGTGCCCGTCGCCGCCGCCCGCCACGGTGCCCACCCGCGCCGCCCCAAGCCGACCCAAGCCCGGTGCCCTTGGCGACCCCGGAGGTAGCCGCGCGCCACACCCACCCCGGTCCGGTTTAGTTTAAAAAAACCGTCCGGTTTTCTTTCGTTGTTCGTTTTTTTTATAAAAAAAAACCTAGATCGGTTTATTTTTTCGGTTTAGTTATTCAGCGAACGTTCACCGATCCGTTCGTTTTAACGAACGCGTTCGCCGGTTAGTTTCTGATAACGAATGTCCGTTCGTTTAACCGTTCGTCGTTTTTCTTTTAAATCGGATTTAATCCGTTATTTTCCGATTTTGATTTCAGATCCAATCTTCGAATCAGTTTATCTTCTCGCTCGTTTATCGGAATCAGGTGATTCAAGCGCCTGGAGTTTCGTTTCGAAACCACCGTTCCGACTAATCCACTTAAACAAAGTTTTGCTACTGTAAAATTTGACCTAGTTTCAAATTGCTAGAACCGAGTCGTTTTCTTTCGACGTTTGGCTTTCGTTGCTTTATTTGATTCGATTCTTTTTTGCAACCAGGGTTCTTAAGTTGAACTTTCTGGTTAGATCTTTCATTCGAGATTTACCTGTGCATTAGATGAGTACTTATTGTATGCTTGTTGTTTGTCTGCGATAGATCACCCGAAGTGCGCCGCTTGTTACTTCGAGTCTCTAGGTTTCATGGATCGCCGCTAAGGCAAGTAACACGCTTGATCATACTTTCTCATACCCAGTTTTATGCATTAGATCAATCCTCAAACACTTGCATGATTAGGATCTAATTAAATTGTGGGATGGGAAGTAGATGAGGTAGTACCTATTACCTGTTTTACTTATGAACCTTTGGGAGTTACTTCTACGTTTTCTTATTATGCCATGCTATGCTAGTAGACGTGGATTGGGTGAGTGATTATCCATGACAGATGTGAGATTGTTAATTAATGGTTTATCTAAGGTGGCAACTTAAACACACATCTGGGTGGATTGAGGCACCTGGTTTCTATCAGGACTTGCCTGTTTTTCTTCGGACCGCCACCCAGGCTCAAAGGGATCATGAGATTATTCAAAGTAGAAACTTCCGTGTGCAGCCACAAGCCATTATGGGCTCTGGCATAGCTGAGTAAGTTGTGCGAATTCTTACGGGTAGACTAGCAGATGTAGGGGTTATAGGTTGGTACGGTCTACCCACAAGTAAGGTGCTAGCGCTTCTGAAAGACTATGTCTCGGTCATCCATTTCTCAAACACCATGTAGTGCGAGAAACCAAACGGAGGCGATCGAGTCTTGTGGGGAAAAGTGCGCAAACCTCTGCAGAGTGTATAAACTAATCATGATTAGCCGTGTCCCCGGTCATGGACATCTTGAGTATCTAGTACTTGAATATCATGTGAATCTCATCATGTTACTCTAATTAATATCGTTGGGTTTTTAATGAGTACCTTTAATTGGGATTGAGGATGCTGTCAACCATTCTCAATGTTTAACAACCACCATGATAGTTAAACAAATTTATTCCTTTGCAATAGGGAAAAACTATCTCTATGCAAAACTGTAACCGTAGAGCTTTACCACCAGCCATATATGCATGTAGTATAGGCTTATTCTTTCATTACTCTCTATGTGTTACATTGCCAGCATATTCCATGTGCTGACCCGTTTTCGGGCTGCAACTTTCATGTTGCAGACTTTTCGCATTTATTTAGTAAGGTGTTTTAGGTCGTGGTTCTATACTCAGTGATGCCGATGGAGTTGATGGACTCACTTATCTTCCAAGTCTTCCGCTGTTATCGCTATTAGATGGCCTTAAGCCATATTTATTGTAATAAGTCCTCTTTTGGACAACGCTGTAATAAGTGTGTGATTGCTACTCTGTTATAAATCCTTCGAAGTACTGTGTGGTGTCAGCATTACTGATCCAGGGATGACACCTGAGCACAGAGACTTGATACATTCGGGTCGGGTCGCTACACTATGTATCCGAGCTCCAACGCCGGACGGTATCCGAGCTCCAACGCCGGACTATGTATCCGAGCTCCAATGCCGGACTGTATCCGAGGTGTCGTAAATCACCTTGGTTCAAAGAGGTTTGAAGGAGTTTAGCCGAGCTTAATGCCGGAAATGCCCTCTATGGAGCCAGCCACTAGCGTCCGAGCTTTATGCCGGACTGCTTCCGAGGTGGTGCACCACCCGAATGTGGGCTGATTTTTGTCAATATTTTTTATTGGTGCAATTTATTCTCTGCTGAGATACATAACCAGTAGCCCTCGAGGTGGGTATCGGTCTAAAAACCGAGATGCACATGAAGGATGACATAATACCGCTGATCCCCGTAGCCGCTGAGACTCAGGTTGATTTGTAAAATCAGTCTGAGGATCAAGTCCTAGCTCGGCAGAATACTTCGGGACGCAAAAAGAGGCGTGCTCAGACCTCGAGCCTCAGGTTGGGTGCGGCCGACCAACCTGAGGATCAAAATCTCCTCAGAAACTGTATTGCACTTAAAATTTTCTGCATAGAACAAGCAATGCAGTAGCCCCCGAGACACTGGTCGGGTGGCAACACCAGATTAGGGGATCAATGTGCCCCTTTAATATTTGTAAATAATAAGCCCGAAGCCCAAGAGTTCTCGAGCCTTAATGCGGCACGGGTGGCGAATTAAGGATTGATATCCATAGTAAAATCACAAATTATGTGTAATGACTCTATGTATCCAAATACTTTTATGTCATTAATGCTCGGATCCGCATTGTACAAAACTTTGTTAACCGACCATCGGCTTCAACCTCCTCGGCCAGTAGCCGAGGAGTGTTTGTCCTACTTTATAAAGCCTTTATGAGGGCAAAGATTTACGACAAACAAGGCAATCTGGCCATACAGTTTTATAAACAAAGGTACACAGAGAAATATGTTATATTACTATTTAACAGAAGAAATGTCTTCCAAAGAAAATAGTCCCACTATCGGTTCCTTTCTTTGGGTTGTCATGCTAAGCATGATCATGAAACCTCAGCTCCAATGTAAGAGCAAAATATTGAGGATTTAGTTTGGGAGGCCAGTTACTAGCCCCCGGTAGTGTTTGGCGACAGTCGAGGTCAAGCCGAAACACTTGACCAATTTTATGAATGGCCGTCATTTAATATAGTCATCGGATCGCTGACCAGTTTTCACCTATTGTGACAGTCATTTTCGGCTTTCTCCATCGAGGTGCTTGACCATGCGAAATGGAAGCACAATCGCATTGGTTCTCCCTTTGCACACCTAGCCGAACAAAGCGGAACGTAGGAGGCAAGCGCTGAGCCGGGCAACCCAACTATTGACCGAAGACACAATTCAAACTGATGCATATATAGCAATATCCGAGAATGTTTTTGTCAATCTCTAGAGGTGTCCGTTGCCAGCTGCGAGACTTGTGCTGAAAACACACAAATAGATAAAAGTGCCAAAAGCTTGGAAAACCAAAAACGCCAAGAAAACATGACGTCCGAACAAGATCAAGTGTTCGTGCCAATCCAAAAATTGGACTTTAGAAAAAAAAGTGCTTCACGTGGCTTTAACATGACACATCCTATCTCAAGACTTCAAGCGGGTCAGCCTACGGCTTTAGTCTCCCATCCCGAAGGCGGAGCACTTCTCATTAGGCCAGTTTAGAAAACTAAACTCTAGCGGTTTTGAGAGAGAAATTAGGCTCCCCGGCTAGTGACCGCACACTCGTGTCGAGAAAAGGAGTGATAAATAATAAACACTTTGCAACGACTAAGAAGAAAAACACTTAGTATAAAACGGATCAAATAAACATAGGAGCCCCCAAGTGACTTGGGTAAAAGTTGACTATATAATGTAAGGTGACATGTAAAATGCCTTCTAGCCGGATTGTAGATCGTTTGTCGTAGCGGACCTTTTCGCTTCAACCTCTGGACCCAATAGTCCGAGTGTGTCCGAATACCCTCGCGGTTATAAAAACTGGGGCATGCGTGGAGACCAAAGCGTAGGGTCATTAGTGCTTTATCGCATAAGTGCCCAACTAGTTATGTTATATTACATGGTTAGTAAGAAACATCTTCCAGGAGAATAGTTCCGTTAGGGGTTCCTTTCCCTCGGTGGCATGCCCTAAAGTGCATGTCCGAATCATAAAAGAGTAGAAAAACATCCGGGGCAGGTAAATAAATAGGTAAGAAATCATCTTTAGTTCACCGACCGAGTATTCCCTTAAGAACGCTAGCTTTCGGCTTCACCCAGCCTGAGGTACACGTCCGTTGACCTGGCAGTAACAATCGCAGAGGTGCTCCCTTTACCACCTAGCCGAACAATCGGGAACGTAGGGGTAAGCACATGAGCCAGGCAACCCAGCTTGGCCAAAATTTAATTCATATCGATGCATATAATGGTGAATAAAAGGTACATGCGGAAGCGTGACACATGTGTTGGGCATAAAGCCCTATTAATAAGCTTCTGTTAAAGAAGCCCCCAGGTATAATGAGCGCGGGTAGCGCGTCAAGTGTGTGCAAACAAAGTTTGGACAAGGAAAATTTTTACAAGCAACTTTTTTCCAAAAAAGTATAATGCTTGGTCGAGCCGAACACAAGTTAAAAATTAAAGCTTTGAGCATGAAAGCGACTTAGCTGGTTTAATGTGTTCGGTATTGATGACGCGGTCCGAGCTTGATACGGGACAAGGTTCCATCCCCCAAGCCGGTCCCGAGGTGGCGGAGCGAAGAGCTCGACACGCCGAAGTGGTGACATAGCACGGTCAATGCGGGACGGCAGAGTGATGCCGAAGTCCCCTGCATGGGGTAATGAAGTGTTGACGAAGCCCCCCGTCCAGCCGAGGTGACGCCAAAGGATATAGTCCGGCTGGATCATTTTCCTATGCAAAAAAAAAAATGGTGCAAACCGGAGATAATAGTAATAATAAGAATTAAAAAAAATGTTGCATAATAAATAATTTATGCAAAGTGAGTAATAAAATAAATATGGCCTGGCACCAAAGTCGATGTCGATGCAGGTCGTCGGCGTAATGCAATAAAGGCGTGGCAAAGCCTGGATTCACAGGTCGGTCCGAGTTCCGGATGCGGCGTTCGCCGGACTATGTACGGAAACTGACCGAACCATCATGTGACCGTCGATAATGCGGCCACCATTTGATAGACCTGTGTACATATGATGGACAAACCAGAGTAATAATTCTTTGGGAAAAATTAACCAAAACAAGCAAAAAGAAATACTAGGATTAATAGCACCTGGTTTATTTGTTGTAGTAATCCGAAGGAAGGTGATTCCCAAAATTGGGACTTGATCCGCGCACCCATTGCCTGGTCGGCTAGCGACGCCGAAGTGTCCGGAGTAGGTTGATGAAGAGATGGCGAAGCCCCCGGTCCAGTCGAGATGTCGAAGTAGGTCGGCGTGATGGACACCAGCTTGAAGAAGCAATAGTGCGCCTCGCCGATGCAGTCGTGACGTGGTCGATGCCGCCTTATGAATCGACCGCGGCGGCGATGCGGTATGCCCGCCTCCGTAATCCGTGGGGCGGCGATGTTGGTGATGATTTATCCTTCGCGATGCCGGACTCTTGTTCGCTTGCCGAGATGATGATCCGAAGAAGTTGAGCTCGGCTCAACAATGTGACGACGTGTTCAGCGCAGGTCGGCACCGTGGAGCAATATTGCCGGACTGGTTTGACACCAGCATGATCATGTTCAAAAGATCTTAAAGTTAGTGGGATGTGCTCGGAAACAAAACACAATACCCCATACAAAACTTCCTTCAAAAAGGATGTCCGAAATCCCGTTCATAAAAAAGACGAACTCGGGTCGGATTCGTTTTCGCGAAGAAAACAGATCCGAAAAGTGATGCACTAATCGGAAGGTTCCCGGAGTTTTAACGGTCGGATCGAGCTGAAATTTTTAGGGATGGTAGATATAGGAATTCCGCAGCCGATCAACGGTTGGATCTTCCAAAGGAAGTCCGAGATAGAAGCTGGACACCACGCCCTAAACTCGTCCGGATTCTCGTCCAGTTTCAATGCGGCTCCGGTATATTGGAGATTGCTAGAGATTCCTCCATCGGAACTCGACGAAATTTTCCAGGGTTGTTATAGACCCAATTCCGCACTATTTCACCGAAGGAATCGTCGAACCGACGCTCGACGAGGTGGTGACGGCGGATATAAGTTCGCCGTCCAGGAAAACAACACGGTCGCCCGAGGGAATTGTTGACGTTGAGCCCCCGGGCTCACTGGATGATTCCTCCATGATCTCAATAGAGATCGGAGCTGATGTTGATGAAGGCCATCATCTGAACATGACGATCGAAGATAGGGCGCAGTCCTTGGTCGAACCAAGGTGACCAGTCGAGCTGGTGACGAATATGCTGAAGTCGCAGTTGATCTGCGGGCGAGCCATCGACCTTTTGCCGGACACACAGAGGAACTCTCGATGAAAGCACCAATGTCGGTGTCAAAACCGGCGGATCTCAGGTAGGGGGTCCCGAACTGTGCGTCTAAGGCAGATGGTAACAGGAGACAGGGGACACGATGTTTACCCAGGTTCGGGCCCTCTCTATGGAGGTAATACCCTACTTCCTGCTTGATTGATCTTGATGATATGAGTATTACAAGAGTTGATCTACCACGAGATTGTAGAGGCTAAACCCTAGAAGCTAGCCTATGGTATGATTGTTGTATATTGTATATCTGTCGACTAGCCTGGCCCTGGTTTATATAATGCACCAGAGGCCTAGGATAACAAGAGTCCTAGCCGAATATGCCGGTGGGGGAGGAGTCCTTGTCTTGATCACCAAGTCTTGTGGAATCTTCCTTGTATGCGGCACCTATCCGGACTGGCCCATGAGTATGCGGACCTGGGGGTCCTCGGCCCAATCTAACCGATTGGGGGACGACGTGGTGAGTACCCCCTAGTCCAGGACACCGTCAAATCCTTTGAAGCATCTGGTCATCACAAACTTTTTGACTACTTGTGGAGCCAAAACAGACTCCGTATGAGTCAGATATCCATGTTTCAGTTAACATTGCGCAAAACTGATTCCGAATCTACGCCATGCATCAGTTCTTGTGTAGTTGCAATCGAGTTTTTCCATTCTACTTCACTAAACATCTCCATATGAGATCCAATTACATGTAGGGAAATGCAATAGACCTCAGTTATGATGATGCACTAGGTCCATAACTGGGACTTTGTGTATGTTCTCGAAATGCATTTGTCGAGTGCTCATTAAGAAAGTTCTATACAAGTTTATGAACGAACTCCTTAAGAAAAGTTCTCCAAAAGTTCCCTCTCAAAGAATCCTTTGAAGCATCTGTTCATCACAAACATTTTGACTACTTGTGGAGCCAAAAAAGCCTCCATATGAGTCTTATATCCATGTTTCAGTTAACACTGCGCAAAACTGATTCTGAACAACAGTTACAGACTAGTTCTTGTGTAGTTGTATTCGATTTTTTCCATTCTACTTTACTAAACATCTCCATATGAGATCCAATTACTTGTATGGAAATGCAAGAGATCTAAGTTATGATGATGCACTAGGTCCATAGCGGGGACTTTGTGTATGTTCTCGAAATACGTTTGTTGAGTGCTCATTAAGAAAGTTTCTATACAAGTTTCTGAACGAACTCCGTAAGAATATTTCTCCAAAAGTTCCCTAGGAAAGAATCCTTTGAAGAATCTGGTCGTCACAAACGTTTTGACTAATTGTGGAGCCAAAACGTACTCCGTATGAGTCAGATATCCATGTTTCAGTTAACACTGCGAAAAACTGATTCCGATCGACAGTTACAAACTAGTTCTTGTGTAGTTGCATTCGGTTTTTTTCCATTCTACTTCACTAAACATCTCCATATGAGATCCAATTACTTGTAGGGAAATGCAAAAGACCTATTTATGATGATTCACTAGGTCCATAGCTGGGACTTTAAGTATGTTCTCGAAGTGCGTTCGTCGAGTGCTCATTAAGAAAGTTTCTATACAAGTTTCTGAACGAAGTCCTTAAGAAAAGTTCTCCAAAAGTTCCATGTAAAAGAATCCTTTGAAGCATATGGTTGTCACAAACGTTTTGACTACTTGTGGAGCCAAAACGGACTCCGTATGAGTCAGATATCCATGTTTCAGTTAACACTGTGAAAAACTGATTCCGATCGACAGTTACAGACTAGTTCTTGTGTAGTTGCATTAGATTTTTCCATTCTACTTCACTAAACATCTCCATATAAGATCCAACTACTTGTAGGAAAATGCAAGAGTCCTCAGTTATGATGATGCACTAGGTCCATAGCTTGGACTTTGTGTATGTTCTCGAAATACGTTTGTCGAGTGCTCATTATGAAAGTTTCTATATGAGTTTCTGAACGAACTACTTAGGAAAAGTTCTCCAAAAGTTCCCTGTGAAAGAATCATTTGAACCATCTAGTCATCACAAACGTTTTGACTACTTGTGGAGCCAAAACAGACTCCGTATGAGTTAGATATCCATGTTTCAGTTAACACTGCGCAAAACTGATTCCGAACGACAGGTACATACTAGTTCTTGTGTAGTTGCATTCAATTTTTTGCCTTCTACTTCACTAAACATCTCCCTATGAGATCCAATTATTTGTAGGGAAATGCAAGAGACCTCAGTTATGATGATGCACTAGGTCCATAGCTGGGATTTTGTGTATGTTCTCGAAATGAGTTTGTCGAGTGCTTATTAAGAAAAGTTTCTTTACAAGTTTTTGAACGAACTTCTTAAGAAAAGTTCTCCAAAAGTTCCCCGTGAAAGAAACCTTTGAAGCATATGGTCGTCACAAACGTTTTGACTACTTGTTGAGCCAAAACGGACAGCGCATGAGTCAGATATCCATGTTTCAGTTAACACTGCGCAAAACTGATTCCGAACGACAGTTACAGACTAGTTCTTGTGTAGTTGCATTCGATTTTTTCCATTCTACTTCACTAAACATCTCCATATGAGATCCAATTACTTGTAGGGAAATGCAAGAGACCTCAGTTATGATGATGCACTAGGTCCATAGCTGGGACTTTGTGTATGTTCTCGAAATGCGTTTGTCGAGTGCTCATTAAGAAAGTTTCGATACAAGTTTCTGAATGAACTCCTTAGGAAAAGTTCTCCAAAAGTTCCCTGTGGAAGAATCCTTTGAAGCATCTAGTCGTAACAAACGTTTTGACTACTTGTGGAGCCAAAACGGACTCCGTATGAGTCAGATATCCATGTTTAAGTTAACACTTCGCAAAACTGATTCGAGCAACGACTCTGAGACTAGTTCTTGTGTAGTTGCATTCAATTTTTTCAATTCTACTTCACTAAACATCTCCATATGAGATCCAATTACTTGTAGGGAAATGCAAGAGACCTCATTTATGATGATGCACTAGGTCCATAGCTGGGACTTTGTGTATGTTATTGAAATACGTTTGTCGAGTGCTCATTAAGAAAGTTTCTATACAAGTTTCTGAACGAACTCCTTAAGAAAAGTTCTCCAAAAGTTCCCTGTGAAAGAATTCTTTGAAGAATCTAGTCGTCACAAACTTTTTTCCTACTTGTGGAGAAAAAACAAACTTCGTATGAGTCAGATATCCATGTTTCAGCTTAACATCACAAGAAAACTGATTCCGAACAACAGTTACAGAGTAGTTCTTGTGTAGTTGTATTCGATTCTTTCCATTCTACTTCACGAAACATCTCCATATGAGATCCAATTACATGTAGGGAAATGCAAGATACCTAAGTTATGATGATGCACTAGGTCCATAGCTGGGACTTTGTGTATATTCTCGAAATGCGTTTGTCGAGTGCTCATTAAGAAAGTTTCTATACAAGTTTCTGAACGAACTCCTTAAGGAAAGTTCTCCAAAAGTTTCCTATGAAAGAATCCTTTGAAGCATATGGTCGTCAAAAATGTTTTGACTAATTCTGGAGCCAAAACGGAGTCCGTATGAGTCAGATATCCATGTTTCAGTTAACACTGCGAAAAATTGATTCCGGTTGACAGTCACAGACTAGTTCTTGTGTAGTTGCATTCGATTTTTCCATTCTACTGCACTAAACATCTCCGTATGAGATCCAATTACTTGTAGGAAAATGCAAGAGACCTCAGTTATGATGATGCACTAGGTCCATAGCTGGGACTTTGTGTATGTTCTCGAAATGCGTTCGTCGAGTGCTCATTAAGAAAGTTTCTATACAAGTTTCTGAACGAACTCCTTAAAAAAAGTTCTCCAAAAGTTCCCTGTGAAAGAATCCTTTGAAGCATCTGGTCGTCACAAACGTTTTGACTACTTATGGAGCCAAAACGGACTCCGTATGAGTTAGATATCCATATTTCAGTTATCACTATGCAAAACTGATTCCGAACGACAGTTACAGACTAGTTCTTGTGTTGTTGTATTCGATTTTTTCCATTCTACTTCACTAACCAAATCCATATGAGATCCATTTACTTGTAGGGAAATGCAAGAGACCTCAATTATGATGATGCACTAGGTCCATAGCTGGGACTTTGTGTATGTTCTCGAAATGCGTTTGTCGAGTGCTCATTAAGAAAGTTTCTATACAAGTTTCTGAACGAACTCCTTAAGAAAAGTTCTCCAAAAGTTGCTTGTGAAAAAAATCCTTTGAAGCATATGGTCGTCAAAAACGTTCTGACTACTTGTGGAGCCAAAACGGAATCCGTATGAGTCAGATATCCATGTTTAAGTTAACACTGCGAAAAACTGATTCCGATCGACAGTTACAGACTAGTTCTTGTGTAGTTGCATTCGATTTTTCCATTCTACTTCACTAAACATCTCCATATGAGATCTAATTACTTGTAGGAAAATGCAAGAGAACTCAGTTATGATGATGCTCTAGGTCCATAGCCGGGACTTTGTGTATGTTCTCGAAATGCGTTCGTTGAGTGCTCATTAAGAAAGTTTCTATACAAGTTTCTAAACGAACTCCTTAAGGAAAGTTCTCCAAAAGTTTCCTATGAAAGAATCCTTTGAAGCATATGTTCGTCAAAAATATTTTGAATACTTGTGGAGCCAAAACGGACTCCGTATAAGTCAGATATCCATGTTTCAGTTAACACTACGAAAAACTGATTCCGATCGTCAGTTACAGACTAGTTCTTGTGTAGTTGCATTCGATTTTTCCATTCTACTTCACTAAACATCTCCTTATGAGATCCAATTACTTGTATGAAAATGCAAGAGACCTCAGTGATGATGATGCACTAGGTCCATAGCTGGGACTTTGTGTATGTTCTCGAAATGCGTTCGTCGAGTGCTCATTAAGAAAGTTTCCATACAAGTTTCTGAATGAACTCCTTAAAAAAAGTTCTCCAAAAGTTCCCTCTGAAATAATCCTTTGAAGCATCTGGTCGTCACAAATGTTTTGACTACTTGTGGAGCCAAAACGGACTCCGTATGAGTAAGATATCCATGTTTCAGTTAACACTGTGCAAAACTTATTCCGAACAACAGTTATAGACTAGTTCTTGTGTAGTTGTATCCGATTTTTTCCATTCTACTTCACTAAACAAATCCATATGAGATCCAATTACTTGTAGGGAAATGCAAGAGACCTCAGTTACGATGATGCACTAGGTCCATAGCTGGGACTTTGTGTATGTTCTCGAAATGCGTTTGTCGAGTGCTCATTAAGAAAGTTTCTATACAAGTTTCTGAACGAACTCCGTAAGAAAAGTTCTCCAAAAGTTCCCTGTGAAAGAATCCATTGAAGCTCTGGTCGTCACAAACATTTTGACAACTTGTGGAGGTAAAACGGACTCCGTATGATTCAGATATCCATGTTTCAGTTAACACTGCGAAAAACTGATTCCGGTCGACAGTTACAGACTAGTTCTAGTGTAGTCGCATTCGATTTTTTCCATTCTACTTCACTAAATATCTCCATATGAGATCCAACTACTTGTTGGGAAATGCAAGAGACCTAGTTATGATGATGCTCTAGGTCCCATGCTGGGACTTTGTGTATGTTCTCGGAATGCGTTTTTTGAGTGCTCATTAAGAAAGTTTCTATAAAAGTTTCTGAACGAACTCCTTAAGAAACGTTCTCCAAAAGTTCCCTGTGAAAGAATCCTTTGAAGCATATGGTCGTCACAAACGTTTTGACTACTTGTGGAGCCAAAACGGAATCCGTATGAGTCAGATATCCATGTTTCAGTTAACACTGCGAAAAACTGATTCCGATCGATTCTGAGACTAGTTCTTGTGTAGTTGCATTCGATTTTTCCATTCTACT
Organism: Aegilops bicornis; assembly: GCA_021605145.1. Classification (NCBI taxonomy): domain Eukaryota; kingdom Viridiplantae; phylum Streptophyta; class Magnoliopsida; order Poales; family Poaceae; genus Aegilops; species Aegilops bicornis. The sequence goes on from CM038669.1 coordinate 150,212,263, forward strand.
TCACTAAACATCTCCATATGAGATCCAATTACTTGTAGGAAAATGCAATGCGGACCTCGATTTATGATGCACTAGGTCCATAGCTGGGACTTTGTGTATGTTCTCGAAATGCGTCCGTCGAGTGCTCATTAAGAAAGTTTCTATACAAGTTTCTGAACAAACTCCTTAAGAAAAGTTCTCCAAAAGTTCCGTGTGAAAGAATACTTTTAAGCATCTGGTCGCCACAAACATTTTGACTACTTGTGGAGCCAAAACGGACTCCGTATGAGTCAGATATCCATGTCTCAGTTAACACTACGAAAAACTGATTCCGATCGTCAGTTACAGACTAGTTCTTGTGTAGTTGCATTCGAGTTTTACCATTCTACTTCACGAAACATCTCCATATGAGATCCAATTACTTGTACGGAAATGCAAGAGACCTAGTTATGATGATGCACTAAGTCCATAGCTGGGACCTTGTGTATGTTCTCAAAATCCGTTTGTCGAGTGCTCATTAAGAAAGTTTCTATACAAGTTTCTGAACAAACTCCTTAAGAAAAGTTCTCCAAAATTTCCCTGTGAAAGAATCCTTTGAAGCATATGGTCGTCAAAAAAGTTTTGACTTCTTCTGGAGCCAAAACGGACTCCGTATGAGTCAGATATCCATGTTTCAGTTAACACTGCGAAAAACAGATTCCAGTTGACAGTCACAAACTAGTTCTTGTGTAGTTGCATTCGATTTTTCCATTCTACTTCACTAAACATCTCCGTATGAGATCCAATTACTTGTAGGAAAATGCAAGAGACCTCATTTATGATGATGCACTAGGTCCATAGCTGGGACTTTGTGTATGTTCTCGAAATGCGTTCGTCGAGTGCTCATTAATAAAGTTTCTATACAAGTTTCTGAACGAACTCCTTCAAAAAAGTTCTCCAAAAGTTCCCTGTGAAAGAATCCTTTGAAGCATCTGGTCGTCACAAACGTTTTGACAACTTGTGGAGCCAAAATGGACTCCGTATGAGTTAGATATCCATATTTCAGTTAACACTGTGCAAAACTGATTCCGAACAACGATTCTGCACTAGTTCTTGTGTAGTTGTATTCGATTTTTTCCATTCTACTTCACTAATCAAATCCATATGAGATCCAATTACTTGTAGGGAAATCCAAGAGACCTCAGTTATGATGATGCACTAGGTCTATAGCTGGGACTTTATGTATGTTCTCGAAATGCGTTTGTCGAGTGCTCATTAAGAAAGTTTCTATACAAGTTTCTGAACAAACTCCTTAAAAAAATTTCTCCAAAAGTTCCCCGTGAAAGAATCCTTTGAAGCATCTGGTCGTCACAAAAGTTCTGACTGCTTGTGGAGCCAAATCGAACTCCGTATGAGTTAGTTATCCATATTTCAGTTAACACTGTGCAAAACTGATTCCGAATGACAGTTACAGACTAGTTCTTGTGTAGTTGTATTCGATTTTTTCCATGCTACTTCACTAAACAAATCCATATGAGATCCAATTACTTTTAGGGAAATGCAAGAGACCTCAGTTATGATGATGCACTAGGTCCATAGCTGGGACTTTGTGTATGTTCTCGAAATGTGTTTGTCGAGTGCTCATTAAGAAAGTTTCTATAGAAGTTTCTGAACGAACTCCTTAAGAAAAGTTCTCCAAAAATTCCCTGTGAAAGAATCCTTTGAAGCATATGGTCGTCACAAACGTTTTTCCTACTTGTGGAGCCAAAACGGACTCCGTATGAGTCAGATATCCATGTTTAAGTTAAGAGTGCGAAAAACTGATTCCGATCGACAGTTACAGACTTGTTCTTGTGTAGTTGCATTCGATTTCTCCATTCTACTTCACTAAATATCTCCATATGAGATCCAATTACTTGTAGGAAAATGCAAGAGAGCTCAGTTATGATGATGCTCTAGGTCCATAGCTTGGACTTTGTGTATGTTCTCGAAATGCATTCGTCGAGTGCTCATTAAGAAAGTTTCTATACAAGTTTCTGAACGAACTCCTTAAGAAAAGTTCTCCAAAAGTTCCCTGTGAAAGAATCCTTCGAAGCATATGTTCGTCAAAAGTGTTTTGAATACTTGTGGAGCCAAACGGACTCAGTATAAGTCGATATCCATGTTTCAGCTTAACACTGCTAAAACTGATTCCTACGACAATCCTGAGACTAGTTCTTGTGTAGTTGCATTCGATTTTTCCATTCTACTTCACTAAACATCTCTGTATGAGATCCAATTAATTGTAGGAAAATGCAAGAGACCTCAGTTATAATGATGCACTAGGTACTTAGTTGGGACTTTGTGTATGTTCTCGAAATGCGTTCGTCGAGTGCTCATTAAGAAAGTTTCCATACAAGTTTCTGAACGAACTCCTTAAAAAAATGTTCTCCAAAAGGTCCCTGTGAAATAATCCTTTGAAGCATCTAGTCTTCACAAACGTTTTGACTACTTGTGGAGCCAAAACAGACTCCGTATGAGTTAGATTTCAATGTTTCATTTAATACTGTGCAAAACTTGGTCCGAACAACAGTAATAGACTAGGTCTTGTGTAGTTGTATCTGATTTTTTCCATTCTACTTCACTAAACAAATACATATGAGATCCAATTACTTGTAGGGAAATGCAAGAGACCTCTGTTATGATGATGCACTAGGTCCATAGCTGGGACTTTGTGTATGTTCTCGAAATGCGCTTGTCAAGTGCTCATTAAGAAAGTTTCTATACAAGTTTCTCGAACGAACTCAGAAGAAAAGTTCTCCAAAAGTTCCCTGTGAAAGAATCCTTTGAAGCTCTGGTCGTGACAAACATTTTGACTACTTGTTGAGGTAAAACGGACTCCGTATGAGTCAGATATCCATGTTTCAGTTAACACTGCGAAAAACTGATTCCGGCCGATTCTGAGACTAGTTCTTGTGTAGTTGCATTCGAATTTTTCCATTCTACTTCACTAAATATCTCCATATCAGATCCAATTACTTGTAGGGAAATTCAAGAGACCTAGTTATGATGATGCACTGGGTCCATAGCTGGGACTTTGTGTATGTTCTCGAAATGCGTTTGTCGAGTGCTCATTAAGAAAGTTTCTATAAAAGTTTCTGAACAAACTCCTTAAGAAACGTTCTCCAAAAGTTCCCTGTGAAAGAATCCTTTGAAGCATCTGGTCGTCACAAACGTTTTGACAACTTGTGGAGCCAAAACGGACTCCGTATGAGTTAGATATCCATATTTCAGTTAACACTGTGCAAAACTGATTCCGAACAACAGTTACAGACTAGTTCTTGTGTAGTTGTATTCGATTTTTTCCATTCTACTTCACTAATCAAATCCATATGAGATCCAATTACTTGTAGGGAAATCCAAGAGACCTCAGTTATGATGATGCACTAGGTCCATAGCTGGGACTTTATGTATGTTCTCGAAATGCGTTTGTCGAGTGCTCATTAAGAAAGTTTCTATACAAGTTTCTGAACGAACTCCTTAAAAAATTTGTCCAAAAGTTCCCCGTGAAAGAATCCTTTGAAGCATCTGGTCGTCACAAAAGTTTTGACTACTTGTGGAGCCAAAACGGACTCCGTATGAGTTAGTTATCCATATTTCAGTTAACACTGTGCAAAACTGATTCCGAATGACAGTTACAGACTAGTTCTTGTGTAGTTGTATTCGATTTTTTCCATGCTACTTCACTAAACAAATCCATATGAGATCCAATTACTTTTAGGGAAATGCAAGAGACCTCAGTTATGATGATGCACTAGGTCCATAGCTGGGACTTTGTGTATGTTCTCGAAATGTGTTTGTCGAGTGCTCATTAAGAAAGTTTCTATAGAAGTTTCTGAACGAACTTCTTAAGAAAAGTTCTCCAAAAATTCCCTGTGAAAGAATCCTTTGAAGCATATGGTCGTCACAAACGTTTTGCCTACTTGTGGAGCCAAAACGGACTCCGTATGAGTCAGATATCCATGTTTAAGTTAAGAGTGCGAAAAACTGATTCCGATCGACAGTTACAGACTAGTTCTTGTGTAGTTGCATTCGATTTCTCCATTCTACTTCACTAAATATCTCCATATGAGATCCAATTACTTGTAGGAAAATGCAAGAGAGTTCAGTTATGATGATGCTCTAGGTCCATAGTTGGGACTTTGTGTATGTTCTCGAAATGCATTCGTCGAGTGCTCATTAAGAAAGTTTCTATACAAGTTTCTGAACGAACTCCTTAAGAAAAGTTCTCCAAAAGTTCCCTGTGAAAGAATCCTTCGAAGCATATGTTCGTCAAAAGTGTTTTGAATACTTGTGGAGCCAAAACGGACTCCGTATAAGTCAGATATCCATGTTTCAGTTAACACTGCGAAAAATTGATTCCGGTCGACAGTCACAGACTAGTTCTTGTGTAGTTGCATTCGATTTTTCCATTCTACTTCACTAAACATCTCTGTATGAGATCCAATTAATTGTAGGAAAATGATAGAGACCTCAGTTATAATGATGCACTAGGTACTTAGTTGGGACTTTGTGTATGTTCTCGAAATGCGTTCGTCGAGTGCTCATTAAGAAAGTTTCTATACAAGTTTCTGAACGAACTCCTTAAAAAAATGTTCTCCAAAAGGTCCCTGTGAAATAATCCTTTGAAGCATCTAGTCGTCACAAACGTTTTGACTACTTGTGGAGCCAAAACAGACTCCGTATGAGTTAGATTTCAATGTTTCATTTAACACTGTGCAAAACTTGGTCCGAACAACAGTAATAGACTAGGTCTTGTGTAGTTGTATCTGATTTTTTCCATTCTACTTCACTAAACAAATACATATGAGATCCAATTACTTGTAGGGAAATGCAAGAGACCTCAGTTATGATGATGCACTAGGTCCATAGCTGGGACTTTGTGTATGTTCTCGAAATGCGTTTGTCAAGTGCTCATTAAGAAAGTTTCTATACAAGTTTCTGAACGAACTCCGTAAGAAAAGTTCTCCAAAAGTTCCCTGTGAAAGAATCCTTTGAAGCTCTGGTCGTGACAAACATTTTGACTACTTGTTGAGGTAAAACGGACTCCGTATGAGTCAGATATCCATGTTTCAGTTAACACTGCGAAAAACTGATTCCTACGATTGATTCTGAGACTAGTTCTTGTGTAGTTGCATTCGATTTTTTCCATTCTACTTCACTAAATATCTCCATATCAGATCCAATTACTTGTAGGTAAATTCAAGAGACCTAGTTATGATGATGCACTTGGTCCATAGCTGGGGCTTTGTGTATGTTCTCGAAATGCGTTTGTCGAGTGCTCATTAAGAAAGTTTCTATAAAAGTTTCTGAACAAACTCCTTAAGAAACGTTCTCCAAAAGTTCCCTGTGAAAGAATCCTTTGAAGCATATGGTCGTCACAAACGTTTTGACTACTTGTGGAGCCAAAACAGACTCCGTATGAGTCAGATATCCATGTTTCAGTTAACACTGCGAAAAACTGATTCCAATCGACAGTTACAGACTAGTTCTTGTGTAGTTGCATTCAATTTTTCCATTCTACTTCACTAAACATCTCCATATGAGATCCAATTACTTGTAGGAAAATGCAAGAGACCTTAGTTACGACGATGCACTAGGTCCATAGCTGGGACTTTGTGTATGTTCTCGAAATGCGTTTGTCGAGTGCTCATTAAGAAAGTTTCTATACAATTTTCTGAACGAACTGCTTAAGAAAAGTTCTCCAAAAGTCCCTGTGAAGGAATCCCTTGAAGCATCTTGTCGTCACAAACATTTTGACTACTTGTGGAGCCATAACGGACTCTGTATGATTCAAATCTCCATGTTTAAGTTAACACTTCGCAAAACTGATTCCGAACGACAGTTACAGACTAGTTCTTGTGTAGTTGCATTCAATTTTTTCCATTCTACTTCACTAAACATCTCCATATGAGATCCAATTACTTGTAGGGAAATGCAAGAGACCTCGGTTATGATGATGCACTAGGTCCCTAGCTGGGACTTTGTGTATGTTCTCTAAACGCGTTTGTCGAGTGCTCATTAAGAAAGTTTCTATACAAGTTTCTGAACGAACTCCTTAAGAAAACTTCTCCAAAAGTTCCCTATGAAAGAATCCTTTGAAGCATATGGTTGTCACAAATGTTTTGACTAATCGTGGAGCCAAAACGGACTCCGTATGAGTAATATATCCATGTTTAAGTTAACACTGCACAAAACTGATTCCGAAAAACAGTTACAAACTAGTTCTTGTGTAGTTGTATTCGATTTTTTCCATTCTACTTCACTAAACATTTCCATATGAGATCCAATTACTTGTAGGGAAATGAAAGAGACCTAATGTTGGTGTACTAGAGTAGGGGTACCCTAGTATCCCGTACTGCATGCATGGACGATTCTTGCAAGACCCAGCGGGGTTTGCCTCGTCACACCGCCAAGGTCCTCCGTGGCTCCTCTAGAGCCATTCAAGAACAAAGTATTTGATTAAGAAAACAAGGCCCCGGCAAGAGGAACTTGTCGGGAAGGCCACTCGAGGCATGCAGAAGACAAGGCCCCGGCAAGAGGAGCTTGTCGGGAAGGCTCGGAGCGCGACAAGCCTCCGGGCGCGACAAGGATTCGGCCGCGGTAAGGCGTTTGCCGCGGCATGCAACTTCTCTCCATCTCCGCTCCAGCTCATCCAGCGACGTGTCGCCATGGGACCGTTCCATGCGTGCGTGTCGAGAGGCTGTGCAGCCAGCGGAGAGCAGCGATAAGCGGCGCTGACAAGCTTGCCATCATGGCGAGCGGAGGCGCACCTGACGGTCTCACAGCACTATTTGGGCGACATCGACGGGCATTTATTGCTTTGTCCCTTGCCGTCAGAGTTAGGTATTTTGCATCGTACCTTCGCTCGAGTAGGTGTACCAACTCCTGTTTTTACATTTGTACCCTCATCTATGTTGCCACCGCCGGAGACACCTTGAGCATATAAAAGGAGGCCCATGCTAACGTAGAAAGGGGTTCGGTTCGCTCGACTCACTCGAGACCAGATACACTCACGCTTAGGTTTTGTAGCTCGCATTGCTCCCTAGCAAGAACACAATACATCAAACAAGCAGCGGGGAGTTTTATCTCTCCGGAGAGCTCCGTCTGGGTAAACTGCCGTGTGCCACGCCTCGATCCGCTCTTCGTGCGATCTCCGCCCTCCGAACCACAAGGGGCCTGGTCCGCCGGCCCCATAGGTGTTCGTGGGTACGATCAGCCTCCCCGACATCTTTGGCGCGCCAGGTAGGGGGGCGTCGAGGCCGTGTGAATCTGATCCGGCGTTCACACGAGCAGCGTCATCAACATCTTCCTCAACATGCCACCGAAGAAGAAGGCTTCGGCGGCAGCAGAGCCATCCGCGTTGTACCCACCCTCACCGCAGCAAACGGGTGGTGGGGCAGACGCTGGCGGAGGAACGGGCACCGACGAAGGTGCTCGCGACATTGCCAAGTCCAAGGACAAGGCCCCGCAAACCTCGGCGTCTGCGCATCCCCCGCGCCCATCTCAGGAGACGCGGGACCAACGACGTCATGGCGTTCACAATGCCATACGTTCGTTGGATCGAGACCCTCAAGACCAGCATGCGCGCCAAAGATGCTTTGGTACGAGTGAGATCTGATCGCCCGGACGGGTGCTGCTCCTTCTAACGTGGTTAGAAGTCCGAGCATATCCGCTCCTCGCACCGCTCGCCAATGCCACCCACTACTCCAGCAGAAGCTCTGGCGAGAGCTCAGCTGCTCCTCGACTACCCTCCAACGGCCGACAAAGGTCGACGAGTGGAGGGCCACTATCGAGCCTCATCGGCTTTGCCAGCGGCGCTCGCGGCAACCAACGCCATCATTGCCGCGGCGAGACGACAGGGCACGAGCCGGTGGCGTCGAGACTGTCGGAGGTGCAACCACCGTGCACTCTCCGCCACGAAGGCCAAGATCGCCGACTCACCGAATCCACCTCGACAGTGACTCCACCGCATCGTCGGATCCGCGAGCTCGCCGCGATCAGCGCCAAGTTCTTCATGAGCGACAACAAGAGGACGCTCGAACTCGCATCAAGCACAGAAGAGAAGCGCGACGTCAGTCCGACAAGCGCGCTGGGCCTTCATTGACATGCGCGCGCCGGAGGAGCAGGCGACTTGTCAGACGCGGTAGGTTGCCCTGCGTTCACTCGTGAGCTGCGGCAAGTCCGATGGCCCAGCCGTAAAAACTTCAAACCAGACGCGTGCGGAGAAGTATGATGGCTGGGCGCATCCGTCGGAGTTCCTCGGATCTACACCATCGCGGCGCAGGCTGCGGGGGGACGGGACGACAAGATCCTCGCCAACTACTTCCCGCTCGTGCTCAAGCCCAACGTCAGATCTTGGCTCATGCACTTGCCGGACAGCTCCATATCCTCTTGGGCAGATCTGTGCCATCAGTTTGTTGGCGCCTTCACAGGCGGCCACAAACCTCATGGCCAAGAGAGTGACCTTCATCTGCTCGCCCAGAAGGAAGGAGAGTCCCTGCGCAAGTTCATTCAGAGATTCAGCCGTGTGCACTACAACATCCCAGACGTCCACCCTGCCGCGGTGATCGGCGCATTTCATCAGAATGTGCGGAACCGCAGGATGAGGAGGAGATGGCGATGTGCAAAGTCAAGGATGTCGATGAGCTGCACGCCTTGGCCGACAAGTGTGCTACACGAGGAAGGAGGAGACTCCGAGAGAGAATGCGGAAGCGAGATCCGACAGTGAGGACACCGCCCGACAAAGAAGGGCCAACAAGTGGCAACAGGAAGAAGAAAGGTAGAGAAGTGCTAGCTGTTGAGCAGTCCAGCAATGGAGGTGGCGACAAGAACGCCAAGGCTGGTGGCTCCTGCAAGGAGGTTGCCGCTGACGCCAACCACCAGTCGGTGGCGGCCGCCGACAAGCGAGACAGCTCCGCAAGCGATCTTGCAAGATCCATCGCACCAAGGGCCATGACCTCCAGAGCTGCAAGAAGGTCGAGCAGCTTGTGGAACAGCAGAGCCTGAGTACGAGCGGTAGCGACAAGGAGAAGGCCTGTGAAGGTGCCTGGGGAGCAAGCAAGAAACGCCCCCGGCCGAGGAGGACGCCATGTGGCAAGGCCAAGCAGCAAAGGAGATGCACCTCCCGCGGCGAGACAAGGATGAAGATGATGACGACGACTAAGATATGGAAGACGGCGACGCTGGCGAGCAGGAGTTTCGTAAAGCCACCGAGGTCCTCTGCGTTGACGGAGGTGCTTCCTGCATACCTCCCACCGCCAACTCAAGCAATGGATGCGGAGGTCAATGCAGCGGAACCATCCGTGAAGTCACGCAAGCCTCTCAAGTGGTCCAGCACGCCTATCATTTTTGATATTGAGGACCACCACGATCGGCGTAAGCTGCGGTCGGGTGCTTGCCGATGTTGGTCTCACCAACCATCCGCAACCTCAAGGTCACCAAAATGCTAGTTGATGGTGGGGCGGCTTGAATCTGATCTCCTCGCGGTGCTCCGAAGCTTCAAATCCACGACAGCGAGCTCGAAGAGACCGGCACTTTCAAGGAATCAATCCGGGAAGGAGCAAGCCGAAGGGGAAGATTACGTTGCCGGTAACATTTGGCAGCGAGCTGAACTTTAGGACTGAGAGGGTCACATTCGACGTTGCCGATTTCCCGTTGCCTTACAATGGGATACTTGGCCGTCCAGCACTCGCCAAGTTCATGGCAGCCTCTCACTACGCCTACAACTTACTCAAGATGCCAGGCCCGATAAGCGTCATCTCTGTCCATGGCGACAAGAAGGATGCCCTTATCTGTGCCGATAAGATCTACCGGGATGCAAGAGCGCGGATTGCCGTGACACTTGTCACCAAGCTCCCGGGGGGAAGAAGACGAAGTCCAAGTCCGGCAAGGGCTCTAATGCTCACTCCGGCAAGCGCACCTCTTTGGAGTGCTGCGCTACCGTCGAGGACGCACCACCGAGCTCCACCAGCAAGTGCAAGAAGATGGTAGCTCCACCAAAGACCAAGAAGGTGCCCGCGAAGGAGGACGGCCCTGGTGGTACCTTTACCATCAGTGCCTCTCTCGACCCTAAATAGGAAGGCGCGCTCGTTGCTTTCCTGCGGGCGAATGTCGACGTGTTTGCATGGCAACCGTCTGATATCCCCGGTGTTCCCAGGAAAGTGATTGAGCACCGCCTGGCCGTTTGTCCTCTTCTTGGCGCGCCCGTAAAGCAAAAAGTCGAAGCAAGCAAAGGAGCGCCAAGAATTCATAGCAGAAGAGATCAAGAAACTGGAAGCAGCAGGCCTTGTCAGAGGAGTGCTCCATCCTACGTGGTTGGCCAATCATGTAGTCGTGCACAAAGCAAATGGAAAATGGAGACTTTGTATTGACTTCACGGATGTTAATAAAGCTTGTCCCAAAGATCCATTTTCCTTGCCGCGCATTGACCAGATTGTTGACTCCACGGCTGGATGTGATTTGCTTTCGTTTCTTGATGCATACTCAGGATACCATCAGATCTTCATGGCTGAAGAAGATGAGGAGAAGACCGCATTCATTAGACCATGTGGCACATACTGTTTCATACGGATGCCTTTCGGTTTGAAGAATGCTGGTTCAACATTTGCAAGGGTAGTCCATGACGCTTTTGAGCCGCAAATGCACGAAATGTAGAAGCCTACATGGATGACATAGTGGTCAAAAGCAAGGACAAAGCAACTCTGGTTCAAGATTTGGACGAGACCTTTGCAAATCTGCGCAAGATCAACCTCAAGCTCAACCCCGAGAAGTGCGTGTTTGGAGTCCCTTCCGTCAAACTTCTCGGGTTCTTCGTGTCTCAACGAGGGATTGAAGCTAATCCCAACAAGATCAAGGCCATTGAGCAGATTGAAGCACCAAAGCGCGTCAAGGATGTACGAAGACTTGCCGGTTGCGTGGCTGCTCTCAGCAGGTTTATTTCTAGGTCTGCTGAACGCGCCCTGCCGTTTTTCAAAATTTTGAAAAAGACGGGTCCAATGAAATGGAGTACCGAAGCGGAGGCTGCGCTGCAGGACTTAAAGAGATACCTGTCCTCCACTCCAACACTTGTCGCACCTAAGCCACAAGAGAAGTTGCTGCTATATATAGCGGCAACCAATCAAGTAGTTAGTGCTGGCGTTAGTAGCGGAGAGGGAGGCGGATGACGAGCCAAGAACCACGGCAAGCACATCCAGCGACAAGCGAGGGGCTTCACGACAAGCTCTGGTCCCGACAAGGATGAATCCGCGCAGACACATGAACAGATGCGAGAAAAGGATGGTGCAGCGCCCGGTCTACTTTGTCGATTCCCTCCTGCAGGGGCTAGATCGAGAGTACTACGGTGTGCGAAATTGCTTTTCGGCCTCCTCATGGCCTCGAGAAAGCTGCGCCATTACTTCCAAGCACATGAGATCACAGTTGTCACTTTCGCTTTCCGTTGAAAAGGATACCGCAGAATCCGTAAGCAACGGGCAGGATTGTCGAGTGGGTGTTGGAGCCGTCAAGCTTTGGTCTCAAGTTTGAAAGCACATCAACTATCCAAAGCGAGCGTTGGCAGAATTCATAGCGAGAATGGACGCCAACACCGGATGAAGAGATTCCGGAGACGAGCATTCCCGTCAAGGAAGCAAGCAAAGAGTGGCTGATGTACTTTGATGGTGCCTTCTCGCTGCAAAGGCGCCGGTCTTGACGTCTTGCATATCGCACCCACGGAGAGCACCTCAAGTATGTAGTCCAGATGCACTTTCCCAAGGAGCAAGCGACAAACAATACTGCAGAGTATGAAGGTTTGCTTGCCGGTCTCGGGATCGCATGGACCTTGGGATCAAAAGCTTATTGTCGGGGTGACTCGCAACTTGTCGTCCGCCAAGTGAACAAAGATTACCGAGTCCGTTGATGGAAGCCTACGTTGATGAAGTGAGGAAGCTAGAAGAGCACTTTGACGGCCTGCAAATGGAACATGTTCCAAGAGCTCAGAATGATATTGCTGACGGCCTGTCAAAATGTGCCGCACTTAAGTTGCCTGTGGAACCAGGGATTTTCATGCTCAAGCTGACTCAGCTAACCGTAACACAATCAACTGGACAGAGCAAGAAGAGGAAGTTGACCTCTGGTGACTACTTTCCGACAGAGCTTCCCGAAGCCGTCGTTGCAAAGGTCTCCAAGATCAACACCAACAGTGCTGAGGGGCAGTCTGCTCCGATAGGCCCCAGGGTTTGTTTCGTTGAAGCAGACGCTCTCGACAAGTCTTGCTCCGGCAAGCTTGCCGGGGAGCATCAAGCTCGGCGAGCCGCAGGTTCTTGCCGTGGAAGCTGATGTTCCCGCAGCAGCAGATGTGCCTTTAGTCCTTGTTGTCGAGCCGCAAGCTCCAGCATGGGCGCAGCAGATTGTCCATTTCCTTCAGACAGGAGATCTTCCCGAAGAGCAAGAAGAAGCGGAAAGAGTAGCCCGGCAGTCAAGTATGTACCAGTTTGTCGACAAAGATACTGCATGTAAGAAGACTCAACGGTTGAAATTGAAGTGTATTCCCTGTGGAAGATGGATGTAAGCTGTTGGCGAGAGATACACGGAGGCATATGTGGTCACCACATTGGCGCAAGAGCACTTGCCGCAAAGCTTTCCGGCAAGGTTTCTTCGCCGACAGCCCTCCGGGATGCAACTGCACAAGTAACCAAGTGTGAAGCGTGCAGTTCCATTCCAAACAGATACACCAGCCAGCTCAAGCTCTCCGGGCGATCCCTTTATCCTGGCCATTTTCGGTCTGGGGCTCGACATCCTCGGCCCCTTCCCCGAAGCCGGGGCTTTGAGTACTTGTACGTCGCCATCGACAAGTTCACAAAGTGGCGGAAGTGGAAGCGATGAGGAAGGTGACGGCACGGTCAGCGATCAAGTTCTTGGTCGATTGTTTGCCGTTTCGGAATCCCTAACAGGATCATCACCGACAACGGCACACAATTTACGAGTCGCACCTTCATGCAGTATGTCCAAGATCTTGGCGCCAAGGTCTGCTTTGCTTCCGTGGCTCACCCAAGAAGCAACGGTCAAGCAGAGAGGGCAAATGCTGAAGTGTTGCGCGGGCTCAAGACAAGAACTTTCGACAGGCTGCACAAGTGCGGAAGAAACTGGATCGAGGAGCTGCCGGTGGTTCTTTGGTCGATCAGAACGACGCCAAATCGAGCCACTGGCCAGACACCCTTTGCTCTAGTCTATGGAGCAGAGGCAGTTCTCCCCACGGAACTCGTATACGGATCGCCTCGAGTGCTCGCTTATGATGAGCTTGGGCAAGAGCAGCTGCGACAAGATGACGTCTGCTCCTTGAGGAGGATCGCCTTCAGTCATTGCGGCGAGCTGCTCGCTACCGGCAAGCTTTGCGTCGCTACCATAGCCGCAGAGTTAGTGCCGAAGTCTCGAGGAAGGCGACCTTGTTCTTGGGCGTTCAGTCCGCCAAGAATTCAAACAAGTTGGCCTTGAAGTGGGAAGGCCCTTATCGGGTGAAAGCGAGTCACTAGGCCTGGCGCTGTCCGCTTTGAGACCGAAGATGGCATTCCGGTGAGCAACTCCTGGAACATTGAGCATCTTCGTAAGTTTTACCCATAGGCGCGGTTGTCGGAACCGTTCGGCAACCACCTTTTGTACAAGTCTTGCCGCTGTTGCATGTAATCCTTTGTACAAAGCCGGGCGGACCCGTGCATCGATAAAGCTCATGTGTTGTGCACAACTTGTCAAATTCATGCTTTCATCATTTTATTGCATGTTTTGGCTAACACTTTGTGCAGCAACCACGCCGATAAGCAGAATCGAGTCAGCTGGGCTCCATAACGTTATTTCCTCTTCTTTCTCTTTTCTCAAAGAAAGGAAGGCTCCCTCGCGCACAAGTTAACCAGGGGGGGAGGAGGAGATAATACTATGGACCGGGCACCGCTCGAGGAAGTTTCGCCTCATCGGGAAGCAAGAGACAGAAAAGCTAAGTTGCCAAAGTTTGAGCAATCAATTTTTAAATTTTTAAGTTATCTTCCTCGAACGATAGTACTTTGTATGGAAAACCTGTGCGCAGAGGAACCAACTCGCAGGCTAGTCGCGCCCTTACTTTGTTTTGAGTCCGCTCAACAACTTAAGTGAGCTGCGGCTAGTCGCGACAAGGTTGCTTGTCGGAGGCGGCACTGCCGAAGGTCGACGTTCGCACTCAAGCTTCAAGGCAAAAGTGCCCGCACCGACAAGTCCCCCAAATGCGTAAAGGCGAAACGCATTACAAGGAAAAGAATCAAGTAGAGGAAATAACGTTGCATTGATCGCCTAAGATAGAGTATATTACAAAATAACTTGTCGCTGATCTAACAAAGTGTTCTAAAACATGATCGCAGCGACAAGGGAAAGATAAAGTTGGCGGCCTAGTCTCGCGGTCGCCCTCAATCCGCTTGATCTTGTTCACCTTGTCCACAATGGGTGCGACAAGGGCTTTGAAGCTCCTCCACGTTGGCATCTGGCGGCAAGGATCACGAGGACGCCGTTAAGGTTGAGGCCTGGATTGCGGAAGGCCACCTTTATCAACACCTTCTCGAGGGCTCCTGCACAGATCTGGCGTGACTCCTCGGCCAGCTGCTTTGGGACCTCTTCCCGGAGTCGCTGGAGACCCGTCCACGCCTTTGAAGAATAAACTGAGTTTGGCGCTGGGTTGGAGATGCTCATCGGAGGAGTATGCAAGGTCCGCCATCCCCAGCTCCATCACTCGTTGTGGATGTCGGCGGCGGTGTCCACAAGACCTTCACCCAGTGCTCCACGCTCTCCCTCAAGGTGCTCTGGATGGAGGCAGCATTCACTAGCAGCTCCTCCTTGGCCTTGATCGCCTCCAACAAGCCCACCTCCCGCTCTCTGGCGCCGTCCAACGTCTGCGTCAGAGTGGTCAGCTTCAGCTCAAGATCCGCCTTGGAATCCTTGGCGGTGTCGAGCTCCTTGCCTCTATCAGCGAGACGACTCTGCAGCTCGCCAAGAGTGTAGGCGTCCTTCTCGCGTTCACGCTTGAGCGTGGCAAGCTCTTCACCGCTCTTCTTGAGGCTGGCCTCCAGCTGTGTCACCTTCGCCTTCAGCTCTTCCTTGGCGGCCTCGGCAGCTGCGGCAGCATCCTTCGCCTCTGGGCGCCCGCCAGTGACTCCTCGTCGCGGCAAGGTCTTCTTCGTGGCTGTCCAGTTGACCTTCCGCTGCGCCAAATCGCTTTCCTGCGCGGAGAGCTTCTCGGCAGCCACCGCTGCTCCTCCTCACCGCGGCCTTCTCAAGGATGAAGGTCGTGCGCTCTGCAAGATGCCCCAGCGCTTACGCTACGTCGCGGAGGGCTTCTTGGTTGGCGCTCGGAGCTCTTCAGCGCTTCTCCATGTCCGCTCCGCCCTCGCGACAAGTGCTTCCCGGGACTCCAACTTGGCTGCCGGGCGCGGTAGAGCGACAAAGAGCTTCTTCAACAGCTGCTCCTCCTCGGACTTCATTGCCGCTGCTTTGCTTCAGCGTCCACCAGCGTCAGCCCAGCGGAGGCGCAGTAGCTCGCCGTCGAAGGTCTCTCCCTCGACCGGCGCCACAGCTTCGGTTCCCTGGGAGCTTGATGAAGACGCCTTGGCCTTGGTAGGCGCCAGCCTGGGGCTCCTCGAGCCCGACACCGCAGCAGCAGCGCGGGAGTCGGCTGTCGGTGTAGCGCTTGGCGCTCCTGCGGCCTCAGGGGCCGTCGGTCGCGATCGCCCAACCCCTCGCAGGCCTCTGCGTCGGCAGCCTCGGTGGCCTCCTCGCCAACAGGCTCGTCGGCGACGGCCTCTTCTTCCACAACAACGACCTCTTCTTCCTTGACGGCGGCCTCGTCAGTGTTGCCGCGCGCTTCCTCCTCGCCGGCGGCCTCGACCTCCATCGGCTCTGCGTCACACAAAGAAAGAGCAGTCAAGCAAATGTTCAAAAAGAGAAACAAAAGAAAGCAAGCCCAAGGGAACATTTCGTGTAAGGAAATTACCTGCAACGGGATCCGCAGCCATGACCTCGACCACTGGAGGGTCACTGGCGCTGTCCCTTGCCGGGGTAGCCTCCCTTGCCGGAGTGGCCTCCCTTGTCGGAGGGCGCTCCCTTGCCGGGAATTCTCCCTTGGCGGCGTGGTGGCAGCGGCAGGATCTCGAGGCGGCTTCCGAGCCCTCCTGATGAGGCTGCCCTGCTCCTACACAAGCAAACAGTCAGCTATCAACGAAGAAAGGGCACCCCTGCACACCTAATAGTAAGGAGAAAACTGCACACTTACTGCAGGGGGCTGTCTTTGGGGGCTGCTCTGAGGAAGGGTTGCGGGTCCGGCAAAGCGGTCTCGACGCGTCCCACAGCCGCCCGCAGGAGAATCGTCCTCAACGACGACCGTCGGGATCTTGGCCCTCTTCGATGCTCTCTGGGCCAGCGTCACGAAAAGGAAAGAGTCGAGCAAGCAAATCAGATTCAAGATGAAGCAATAAAATTGAAGAAATATAAGCACAATCTCAAGAGCTTACTCTTCATTTTCCTCCTCTGAGCTGAGCGCGGAGAAGTCAAACTCCGGCTCGCCTCCGGTGCGACAAGGCGGGGGAGTGGGCTCTCTTGGCCGCTTGGCGGAGGCGTCGGCGGTGGCCTGAGAAGATCCCGCCCCAGTTGTCGCAGCGGTGTGGGGCGCTCCCGCGGCAACCTCGCTTGCCGCGGTGGAGCGCGTCGCGCGGCGCTGCTGCTGTGGGCCAGTCTGCCGCCCCGACTCGTCTCCGGCCTTGCGGAGACGCCTCTTCGGCGGAGCCGGGGGCTCTGCTGGCGGCAAGTCGCTTGGCGGTGGGGAAGAAGCGCCCTCGGCGGGTCCACTCGACCCGGCCTCGGGCTCGACAAGCTCGTCCTCGCCGGCGATCTCCCCTCGTTCGGCAAGGCTTGCCGCCTTCGCAGCGTCCACCTCCTCCACGGTGAACCCGAAGGCTCCAGCGGCAGCGGTTGCTGCCGCCTCCTCCACCCTGGTGGCAATCCGCGCCATCTCCTCGTCGGTGGTGTCACGGGTGAGCCTTTTTCTCGCCATCGGAGCGGATCGGCACTTCTTCCAAATCGTCGAAGAACTGCTGCACGACCTCGTCGGGGCTCCTGCCAGTTGGGGCGATCCGTGGAGTCGCACAATGGCATCATGGCGTGGATGCGGTCGGCGCCGGTTGTTACTGTGGGGCGACCCCAAGGCAACCTAAACCACTCAGGGTGGTCAGGGTCGTTCTTGAACAGCTCGAGCAGCATCGCGTCCAGCTCCAAGACGGTAAAGTTCCAGTTCAGGCCCGGGCGCAGCCTCATTATGTCTGCCGCGTTTTGGAACTCCCAAGCAGGCCTCCTCCTTTCCTGCAAGGGAGCGATGCGGCGGCGAAGGAAGTCTGCGCCAACTGCGCCTACGGTCAATCCGGCAAGCCTGAGGCGCAGAATTTGGGTCACAGCTATCTTCAGCTTCGCATCCTCCGGCGCCAAGTTACTCCAATCTCTGCCGCACACTATTGGGGTTTGGTGCACGGTGGTGAAGGGCTGCGGGTTCTCCTCTACGACCCAGCACCAATTGGCTCTCCACTCCTCCCACTTGTTGCGGAACTCTCCTTCCAGGTAGGCCTCTTTCTTGCCGATCCTAGAGACCCAGGCTATCCCTCCGGCAAGTGGCTCTCCTCTCTCGACACGGGGCACGAAGAAGTGGCGGAAGAGTGCCACATTCGGGTGGACTCCGACAAAGTTTTCGCACAAATGCGTGAAAACTGCCATGGTCAAGACGGCGTTGGGGGTGAAATCAAGGAGGCGGAGGCTAAACGTGTTCATGATGTCGCAGAAGAACTCGGAAAAGGGCGGGCAAAGCCCGCAATAGAAGAAAAGGGCGAAAAAGGGTACCCTGTTGGTGCCAAATCAGGCGGAGGCGGGAGTACCCTCGTCGCGGATGCGCCTGGCGTCTCCGTCGACGGAAGAGGTAGAAGACGTCCGCAGCTCCCTTGCACCGAGCTGCGGGGAAGATGGCCCGCTTCTTGCGCAGCGCGCGAAAGCCGCTGCGCCTCGGCCGACTTGACGCCCTTCTCCTTGTCGGCTTTGAGCCATGGCGAGGGCGGCGGAGGGGCCGACGGCGGTGAGCACGCTTGTGGCGAAGCAAGGGCGCTGCTCTCTTCGCACCGGAGAAGAAGAGGGAGCGGCGGTGGTTTTCTTGACAAGACAGCGATGGCGAGTGGACGGCCTGCCCTGTTTCCTCTGCTTATAAAGAGGGGAGGGGCGGACGTTCGCTTATACTAATAAAGAAACCCCACGACCGCCGCCCACGATCTCACGCACGACGCCACGTCCGGTGCGTGCGCTGCTAGTGGGGATCGTGGTGGGTCAGGGCGAAGTTGCGGCGTGGTCGAGGCCGTGTGTCCGTGCAGTTTTGGGCCTGGCCCGACAAGCGCTTCGGCACCGTGTACGGCCCAGGCCCGGGGCTCTGTCGGTGTACTAGAGTAGGGGTACCCTAGTATCCCGTACTCGTGCCGCAGACGATTGCAGCACCAGCGGCGAGGTTTGCCTCATCACCGCCAAGGTCCTCCGTGGCTCCTCTAGAGCCATTCAAGAACAAAGTATTTGATTAAGAAAACAAGGCCCCGGCAAGAGGAACTTGTCGGGAAGGCCACTCGAGGCATGCAGAAGACAAGGCCCCGGCAAGAGGAGCTTGTCGGGAAGGCTCGGAGCGCGACAAGCCTCCGGGCGCGACAAGGATTCGGCCGCGGCAAGGCGTTTTCCGCGGCATGCAACTTCTCTCCATCTCCGCTCCAGCTCATCCAGCGATGTGTCGCCATGGGACCGTTCCATGCGCGCGTGTCGAGAGGCTGTGCAGCCAGCGGAGAGCAGCGATAAGCGGCGCTGACAAGCTTGCCATCGTGGCGAGCGGAGGCGCACTGACGGTCTCACAGCTTTGTTTGGGCGACAGCGACGGGCATTTATTGCTTTTGTCCCTTGCCGTCACGAGTTAGGTATTTTGCACTGCATAATCGCTCGAGTAGGTGTACCAACTCCTGTTTTTACATTTGTACCCTCATCTATGTTGCCACCTGTCGGAGACCCCTTGAGCATATAAAAGGAGGCCCATGCGCAACGTAGAAAGGGGTTCAGTTCGTTCGACTCACTCGAGACCAGATACACTCACGCTAGGTTTTGTAGCTCGCATTGCTCCCTAGCAAGAACACAATACATCAAACAAGCAGCAGTAGGAGTTTTATCTCTCCGGAGAGCTCCAAAGCCGGGTAAACTGCTCGTGTGCCACACATCGATCCGCTCTTCGTGCGATCTCCGCCCCCCTCTGAACCACAAGGGGCCTGGTCCGCCGGCCCCATAGGTGTTCGTGGGTACGATCAGCCTCCCCGGCACCTAAGTTATGATGATGCACTAGGTCCATAGCTGGGACTTTGTGTATGTTCTCGAAATGCGTTTGTCGAGTGCTCATTAAGAAAGTTTCTATACAAGTTTCTGAACGAACTCCTTAAGAAAACTTCTCCAAAAGTTCCCTATGAAAGAATCCTTTGAAGCATATGGTTGTCACAAATGTTTTGACTACTTGTGGAGCCAAAACGGACTCTGTATGAGTCAGATATCCATGTTTCAGTTAACACTGCGCAAAACTGATTCTGAACGACAGTTACAGATTAGTTCTTGTGTAGTTGCATTCGATTTTTTCCATTCTACTTCACTAAACATCTCCATATGAGATCCAATTACTTGTAGGGAAATGCAAGAGACCTCAGTTATGATGATGAACTAAGTCCACAGCTGGGACTTTGTGTATGATCTCGAAATGCGTTTGTCGAGTGCTCATTAAGAAAGTTTCTATACAAGTTTCTGAACGAACTCCTTAAAAAAAGTTCTCCAAAAGTTCCCTATGAAAGAATACTTTGAAGCATCTGGTCGTCACAAATGTTTTGACTACTTGTGGAGCCAAAACGGACTCCGTATGAGTCTGATATCCATGTTTCAGTTAACCTTTGCATAAAACCGATTCCGAGCAGCGATTCTGAGACTAGTTCTTGTGTAGTTGCATTCGATTTTTTCTATTCTACTTCACTAAACATCTCCATATGAGATCCAATTACTTGTTGGGAAATTCAAGAGACCTCAGTTATGATGATGCACTAGGTCCATAGCTGGGACTTTGTGTATGTTCTCGAAATGCGTTTGTCGAGTCCTCATTAAGAAAGTTTCTATACAAGTTTCTGAGCGAAATCCTTAAGAAAAGTTCTCCAAAAGCTCCCTATGAAAGAATCCTTTGAAGCATCTAGTCGTCACAAACGTTTTTACTACTTGTGGAGCCAAAACGGATTCCGTACGAGTCAGATATCCATGCTTCAGTTAACACTACGCAAAACTGATTCTGAACGAAAGTTACAGACTCATTCTTCTATAGTTGCATTCAATTTTTTCCATTCTACTTCGCTAAACATATCCATATGAGATCCAATTACTTGTAGGGAAATGCAAGAGACCTCAGTTATGATGATGCACTAGGTCCATAGCTGGGACTTTGTGTATGTTTTCGAAATGCGTTTGTCGAGTGCTCGTTAAGAAAGTTTCTATACAAGTTTCTGAACGAACTCCTTAAGAAAAGTTCTTCAAAAGTTCCCTATGAAAGAATCCTTTGAAGCATCTGGTCGTCGCAAATGTTTTGACTACTTGTGGAGCCAAAACGGACTCCGTATGAGTCAGATAATCATGTTTCAGTTAACACTGCGCATAACTGATTATGAACGACAGTTACAGACTAGTTCTTGTGTAGTTGCATTCAATTTTTTTCCATTCTAATTCAATAAACATCTCCATGTGAGATCCAATTACTAGTAGGGAAATGCAAGAGACCTCAGTTATGATGATGCACTAGGTCCATAGCTGGGACTTTATGTATGTTCTCGAAATGCGTTTGTCTAGTGCTCATTAAGAAAGTTTCTATACAAGTTTCTCAATAAAATCCTTAAGAAAAGTTCTCCAAAAGGTCCCTATGAAAGAATCCTTTGAAGCATCTGGTCGTCACAAACGTTTTGACTACTTGTGGAGCCAAAACGGACTCCGTATGAGTCAGATATCCATGTTTCAGTTAACCTTTGCGTAAAACTGATTACGAGCAGCGATTCTGAGACTAGTTCTTGTGTAGTTGCATTCGATTTTTTCATTCTACTTCACTAAACATCTCCATATGAGATCCAATTACTTGTAGAGAAATGCAAGAGACCTCAGTTATGATGATGCACCAGGTCCGTAGCTGGGACTTTGTGGATGTTTTCGAAATGCGTTTCTCGAGTGCTCATTAAGAAAGTTTCTATACAAGTTTCTGAACGAACTCCTTAAGAAACGTTCTACAAAAGTTTCCTCTGAAAGAATCCTTTGAAGCATCTGGTCATCACAAACGTTTTGAATACTTGCGGAGCCAAAACGGACTCCGTATGAGTCAGATATCCATGTTTCAGTTAACACTGCACAAAACTGATTCCGAACAACAGTTACAGACTAGTTCTTGTGTAGTTGCATTCAATTTTTCCATTCTAGTTTACTAAACATCCCCATATGAGATCCAATTACTAGTAGGGAAATCCAAGAGACCTCAGTTATGATGATGCACTAGGTCCATAGTTGGGACATTGTGTATGTTCTCGAAATGCGTTTGTCGAGTGCTCATTAAGAAAGTTTCTATACAAGTTTCTGAACGAACTCCTTAACAAAAGTTCTCTAAAAGTTCCCTTTGAAAGAATCCTTTGAAGCATCTGGTCATCACAAACGTTTTGACTACTTGTGGAGCCAAAACAGACTCCATATGAGTCAGATATCCATGTTTCAGTTAACACTGCACAAAACTGATTCCGAACGACAGTTACAGACTAGTTCTTGTGTAGTTGCATTCGAGTTTTCCATTCTACTTCACTAAACATCTCCATATGAGATCCAATTACTTGTAGGGAAATGCAGTAGACCTCAGTTATGATGATGCACTAGGTCCATAGCTGGGACTTTGTGTATGTTCTCGAAATGCGTTTGTCGAGTGCTCATTAAGAAAGTTTTGATACAAGTTTTTGAATGAACTCCTTAGGAAAAGTTCTCCAAAAGTTCCTTGTGAAAGAATCCTTTGAAGAATCTAGTCGTAACAAACGTTTTGACTACTTATGGAGCCTAAACGGACTCCGTATGAGTCAGATATCCATGTTTAAGTTAACACTTCGCAAAACTGATTCCGAACGACAGCTACAGACTAGTTCTTGTGTAGTTGCATTCAATTTTTTCAATTCTACTTCACTAAACATCTCCATATGAGATCCAATTACTTGTAGGGAAATTCAAGAGACCTCGGTTATGATGATGCACTAGGTCCATAGCTGGGACTTTGTGTATGTTCTTGAAATACGTTTGTCGAGTGCTCATTAAGAAAGTTTCTATACAAGTTTCTGAACTAACTCCTTAAGAAAAGTTCCCCAAAAGTTCCCTGTGAAAGAATTCTTTGAAGAATCTAGTTGTCACAAACTTTTTTCCTACTTGTGGAGCAAAAACAAACTTCGTATGAGTCAGATATCCATGTTTCAGTTAACACTGCGCAAAACTGATTCCGAACAACAGTTGCAGAGTAGTTCTCGTGTAGTTGTATTCGATTTTTTCCATTCTACTTCACTAAACATCTCCATATGAGATCCAATTACTCGTAGGGAAATGCACGATACCTAAGTTATGATGATGCACTAGGTCCATAGCTGGGAATTTGTGTATGTTCTCAAAATGCATTTGTCGAGTGCTTATTAAGAAAGTTTCTATACAAGTTTCTGAACGAACTCCTTAAGAAAAGTTCTCCAAAAGTTCCTTGTGAAATAATCCTTTGAAGCATCTGGTCGTCACAAACATTGTGACTACTTGTGGAGCCAAAACGGACTCCGTATGAGTTAGATATCCATCTTTCAGTTAACACTGCGCAAAACTGATTCCGAACAACAGTTATAGACTAGTTCTTGTTTAGTTGTATTCGATTTTTTCCATTCTACTTCACTAAATATCTCCATATGAGATCCAATTACTTGCAGGGAAATGCAAGACACCTCAGTTATGATGATGCACTAGGTCCATAGTTGGGACTTTGTGTATGTTCTCGAAATGCGTTTGACGAGTTCTTATTAAAAATATCTATACAAGTTTCTAAACGAAATCCTTAATAAGAGTTCTCCAAAAGTTCCCTATGAAAGAATACTTTGAAGCATCTGGTCGTCAAAAACATTTTGACTACTTGTGGAGCCAAAACAGACTCCATATGAGTCAGATATCCTTGTTTCGGTTAACACTGCACAAAACTGATTCCGAACAACAGTTACAGACTAGTTCTTATGTAGTTGTATTCGATTTTTTTCCATTCTACTTCACTAAACATCTCCATATGAGATCCAATTACTTGTAAGGAAATGCAAGAGACCTAAGTTATGATGATGCACTAGGTCCATAGCTGGGACTTTGTCTATGTTCTCGAAATGCGTTTGTCGAGTGCTCATTAAGAAAGTTGCTATACAAGTTTCTGAACGAACTCCATAAAAAAAGTTCTCCAAAAGTTCCATATGAAAGAATCCTTTGAAGCATATGGTCGTCACAAACGTTTTGACTACTTGTAGAGCCAAAACGGACTCCGTATGAGTCAGATATCCATGTTTCAGTTAACACTGCGAAAAACTGATTTTGATCGACAGTTACAGACTAGTTCTTGTGTAGTTGCATTCGAGTTTTTCCATTCAACTTCACGAAACATGTCCATATGAGATCCAATTACTTGTAGGGAAATGCAAGAGACCTAGTTATGATGATGATCTAAGTCCATAGCTGGGACTTTGTGTATGTTCTCGAAATGCGTTTGTCGAGTGCTCATTAAGAAAGTTTCTATAAAAGTTTCTGAACGAACTCCTTAAGAAAAGTTCTCCAAAAGTTCCCTATGAAAGAATACTTTGAAGCATCTGTTCGTCACAAATGTTTTGACTACTTGTGGTGCCAAAACGGACTCAGATGTGTCGAGATATCCATGTTTCAGCTTAACACTCATAAAAAACTGATTCCTAACGACAGCTTGCACTAGTTCTTGTGTAGTTGCATTCGATTTTTTCTATTCTACTTCACTAAACATCTCCATATGAGATCCAATTACTTGTTGGGAAATTCAAGAGACCTCAGTTATGATGATGGACTAGGTCCATAGCTGGGACTTTGTGTATGTTCTCGAAATGCGTTCGTCGAGTGCTCATTAAGAAAGTTTCTATACAAGTTTCTGAACGAAATCCTTAAGAAAAGTTCTCCAAAAGTTCCCTGTGAAAGAATCCTTTGAAGAATCTGGTTGTCACAAACGTTTTTACTACTTGTGGAGCCAAAACAGACTCCGTATGAGTTATATGGATATCCATATTTCAGTTAACACTGTGCAAAACTAATTCCGACCAACAGTTACACACTAGTTCTTGTGTAGTTGCATTCGATTTTTTCCATTCTACTTCACTAAACATATCCATTTGAAATCCAATTACTTGTAGGGAAATGCAAGAGGCCTCAGTTATGATGATGCACTAGGTCCATAGCTCGGACTTTGTGTATGTTCTCGAAATGCGTTTGTCGAGTGCTCATTAAGAAAGTTTCTATACAAGTTTCTGAACGAACTCCTTAAAAAAAGTTTTCCAAAACTTCCCTGTGAAAGAATCCTTTGAAGCATATGGTCGTCGCAAACGTTTTGACTACTTGTGGAGCCAAAACGGACTCCGTATGTGTTAGATGTCCATGTTTAAGTTAACACTGCGAAAAACTGATTCCGATCGACAGTTACAGACTAGTTCTTGTGTACTTGCATTCGATTTTTCCATTCTACTACAATAAACATCTCCATATGAGATCCAATTACTTGTAGGAAAATGCAAGAGACCTCATTTATGGTGGTGCTCTAGGTCCATAGCTGGGACTTTGTGTATGTTCTCGAAATGTGTTCCTCGAGTGCTCATTAAGGAAGTTTCTATACAAGTTTCTGAACGAACTCCTTAAGAAAAGTTCTCCAAAATTTCCCTGTGAAAGAATCCTTTGAAGCATATGTTCGTAAAAAAATGTTTTGAATACTTGTGGAGCCAAAACGGACTCCATATAAGTCAGATATCCATGTTTCAGTTAACACTGCGAAAAACTGATTCCGATTTGACAACATGAGACTAGTTCTTGTGTAGTTGCATTCGATTTTTCCATTCTACTTCACTAAACATCTCCGTATGAGATCCAATTGCTTGTAGGGAAATTCAAGAGACCTCAGTTATGATGATGCACTAGGTCCACAGCTGGGACTTTGTGTATGTTCTCGAAATGCGTTTGTCGAGTGCTGATTAAGAAAGATTCTATACAAGTTTCTGAATGAACTCCTTAAGGAAAGTTCTCCAAAAGTTCCCTGTGAAAGAATCCTTTGAAGCATCTGGTCGTCACAAATGTTTTGACTACTTGTGGAGCCAAAACAGACTCCGTATGAGTCAGATATCCTTGTTTCGGTTAACACTGCACAAAACTGATTCGAACAACGATTCTGCACTAGTTCTTGTGTAGTTGTATTCGATTTTTTTCCATTCTACTTCACTAAACATCTCCATATGAGATCCAATTACTTGTAAGGAAAGGCAAGAGACCTCAGTTATGATGATGCACTAGGTCCAGAGCTGGGACTTTGTCTATGTTCTCGAAATGCGTTTGTCGAATGCTCATTAAGAAAGTTGCTATACAAGTTTTTGAACGAACTCCATAAGAAAAGTTCTCCAAAAGTTCCATATGAAAGAATCCTTTGAAGCATATGGTCGTCACAAACGTTTTGACTACTTGTGGAGCCAAAAGCGGACTCGTATGAGTCGAGATATCCATGTTTCATTAACACTGCGAAAACTGATTACGATCGACAACATGCACTAGTTCTTGTGTAGTTGCATTCGAGTTTTTCCATTCTACTTCACGAAACATGTCCATATGAGATCCAATTACTTGTAGGGAAATGCAAGAGACCTAGTTATGATGATGATCTAAGTCCATAGCTAGGACTTTGTGTATGTTCTCGAAATGCGTTTGTCGAGTGCTCATTAAGAAAGTTTCTATACAAGTTTCTGAACGAACTCCTTAAGAAAAGTTCTCCAAAAGTTCCCTATGAAAGAATACTTTGAAGCATCTGTTTGTCACAAATGTTTTGACTACTTGTGGTGCCAAAATGGACTCCGTATGAGTCAGATATCCATGTTTCAGTTAACACTGCGAAAAACTGATTCCGAACGACAGTTACAGACTAGTTCTTGTGTAGTTGCGTTCGATTTTTTCTATTCTACTTCACTAAACATCTCCATATGAGATCCAATTACTTGTTGGGAAATGCAACAGACCTCAGTTATGATGATGCACTAGGTCCATAGCTGGGACTTTGTGTATGTTCTCGAAATGCGTTTGTCGAGTGCTCATTAAGACATTTTCTATAGAAGTTTCCGAACGAACTCCTTAAGAAAAGTTCTCCAAAAGTTCCCTGTGAAAGAATCCTTTGAAGCATCTGGTTGTCACAAACGTTTTTACTACTTGTGGAGCCAAAACGGACTCCGTATGAGTTAGATGGATATCCATATTTCAGTTAACACTGTGCAAAACTAATTCCGAACAACAGTTACAGACTAGTTCTTGTGTAGTTGTATTCGATTTTTTCCATTCTACTTCACTAAACATATCCATATGAGATCCAATTACTTGTAGGGAAATACAAGAGACCTGAGTTATGATGATGCTCTAGGTCCATAGCTGGGACTTTGTGTATGTTCTCGAAATGCGTTTGTCGAGTGCTCATTAAGAAAGTTTCTATACAAGTTTCTGAACGAACTCCTTAAAAAAAGTTCTCCAAAAGTTCCCTGTGAAAGAATCCTTTGAAGCATCTGGTCGTCACAAAAGTTTTGACTACTTCTGGAGCCAAAACGGACTCCGTATGAGTTAGATATTCATATTTCAGTTAACACTGTGGAAAAACTGATTCCGAACGACAGTTACAGACTAGTTCTTGTGTTGTTGTATTCGATTTTTTCTATTCTACTTCACTAAACAAATCCATATGAGATCCAATTACTTGTAGGGAAATGCAAGATACCTCAGTTATGATGATGCACTAGGTCCATAGCTGGGACTTTGTGTATGTTCTTGAAATGCGTTTGTCGAGTGCTCATTAAGAAAGATTCTATACAAGTTTCTGAACAAACTCCTTAAGAAAAGTTCTCCAAAAGTTCTCTGTGAAAGAATCCTTTGAAGCATCTGGTCGTCACAAATGTTTTGACTACTTGTGGAGCCAAAACAGACTCCGTATGAGTCAGATATCCTTGTTTCGGTTAACACTGCACAAAACTGATTCCGAACAACAGTTAAAGACTAGTTCTTGTGTAGTTGTATTCGATTTTTTTCCATTCTACTTCACTAAACATCTCCATATGAGATCCAATTACTTGTAAGGAAATGCAAGAGACCTAAGTTATGATGATGCACTAGGTCCATAGCTGGGACTTTGTCTATGTTCTCGAAATGCGTTTGTTGAGTGCTCATTAAGAAAGTTGCTATACAAGTTTCTGAACGAACTCCATAAGAAAAGTTCTCCAAAAGTTCCATATGAAAGAATCCTTTGAAGCATATGGTCGTCACAAACGTTTTGACTACTTGTGGAGCCAAAACGGACTCCGTATGAGTCAGATATCCATGTTTCAGTTAACACTGCGAAAAACTGATTCTGATCGACAGTCACAGACTAGTTCTTGTGTAGTTGCATTCGAGTTTTTCCATTCTACTTCACGAAACATGTCCATATGAGATCCAATTACTTGTAGGGAAATGCAAGAGACCTAGTTATGATGATGATCTAAGTCCATAGTTGGGACTTTGTGTATGTTCTCGAAATGCGTTTGTCGAGTGCTCATTAAGAAAGTTTCTATACAAGTTTCTGAACGAACTCCTTAAGAAAAGTTCTCCAAAGGTTCCCTACGAAAGAATAATTTGAAGCATCTATTCGTCACAAATGTTTTGACTACTTGTGTTGCCAAAACGGACTCCGTATGCGTCACATATCCATGTTTCAGTTAACACTGCGAAAAACTGATTCCGAACGACAGTTACAGACTAGTTGTTGTGTAGTTGCATTCGATTTTTTCTATTCTACTTCACTAAACATCTCCTTATGAGATCCAATTACTTGTTGGGAAATTCAAGAGACCTCAGTTATGATGATGGACTAGGTCCATAGCTGGGACTTTGTGTATGTTCTCGAAATGCGTTCGTCGAGTGCTCATTAAGAAAGTTTCTATACAAGTTTCTGAACAAAATCCTTAAGAAAAGTTCTCCAAAAGTTCCCTGTGAAAGAATCCTTTGAAGAATCTGGTTGTCACAAACGTTTTTACTACTTGTGGAGCCAAAACGGACTCCGTATGAGTTAGATGGATATCCATATTTCAGTTAACACTGTGCAAAACTAATTGCGAACAACAGTTACAGACTAGTTCTTGTGTAGTTGTATTTGATTTTTTCCATTCTACTTCACTAAACATATCCATATGAGATCCAATTACTTGTAGGGAAATGCAAGAGACCTGAGTTATGATGATGCACTAGGTCCATAGCTGGGACTTTGTATATGTTCTCTAAATGCGTTTGTCGAGTGCTCATTAAGAAAGTTTCTATAAAAGTTTCTGAACGAACTCCTTAAAAAAAGTTTTCCAAAAGTTCCCTGTGAAAGAATCCTTTGAAGCATATGGTCGTCACAAACGTTTTGACTACTTGTGGAGCCAAAACGGACTCCGTATGAGTCAGATATCCATGTTTAAGTTAACACTGCGAAAAACTGATTCCGATCGACAGTTACAGACTAGTTCTTGTGTAGTTGCATTCGATTTTTCCATTCTACTTCAATAAACATCTCCATATGAGATCCAAAAATCCTTGTAGGAAAATGCAAGAGACCTCAGTTATGATGATGCTCTAGGTCCATAGCTGGGACTTTGTGTATGTTCTCGAAATGCGTTCCTCGAGTGCTCATTAAGGAAGTTTCTATACAAGTTTCTGAACGAACTCCTTAAGAAAAGTTCTCCAAAATTTCCCTGTGAAAGAATCCTTTGAAGCATATGTTCGTAAAAAATGTTTTGAATACTTGTGGAGCCAAAACGGACTCCGTATAAGTCAGATATCCATGTTTCAGTTAACACTGCGAAAAACTGATTCCGGTCGACAGTCACAGACTAGTTCTTGTGTAGTTGCATTCGATTTTTCCATTCTACTTCACTAAACATCTCCGTATGAGATCCAATTACTTGTAGGGAAATTCAAGAGACCTGAGTTATGATGATGCACTAGGTCCACAGCTGGGACTTTGTGTATGTTCTCGAAATGCGTTTGTCGAGTGCTCATTAAGAAAGTTTCTATACAAGTTTCTGAACGAACTCCTTAAGAAAAGTTCTCCAAAAGTTCCCTGTGAAAGAATCCTTTGAAGCATCTGGTCGTCACAAATGTTTTGACTACTTGTGGAGCCAAAACAGACTCCGTATGAGTCAGATATCCTTGTTTCGGTTAACACTGCACAAAACTGATTCCGAACAACAGTTACAGACTAGTTCTTGTGTAGTTGTATTCGGTTTTTTTCCATTCTACTTCACTAAACATCTCCATATGAGATCCAATTACTTGTAAGGAAATGCAAGAGACCTCAGTTATGATGATGCACTAGGTCCATAGCTGGGACTTTGTCTATGTTCTCGAAATGCGTTTGTCGAGTGCTCATTAAGAAAGTTGCTATACAAGTTTCTGAACAACTCCATAAGAAAAGTTCTCCAAAAGTTCCATATGAAAGAATCGTTTGAAGCATATGGTCGTCACAAACGTTTTGACTACTTGTGGAGCCAAAACGGACTCCGTATGAGTCAGATATCCATGTTTCGATTAACACTGCTAAAACTGATTACGATCGACGATTCTGAGACTAGTTCTTGTGTAGTTGCATTCGAGTTTTTCCATTCTACTTCACGAAACATGTCCATATGAGATCCAACTACTTTTAGGGAAATGCAAGGGACCTAGTTATGATGATGATCTAAGTCCATAGCTGGGACTTTGTGTATGTTCTCGAAATGCGTTTGTCGAGTGCTCATTAAGAAAGTTTCTATACAAGTTTCTGAACGAACTCCTTAAGAAAAGTTCTCCAAAAGTTCCCTATGAAAGAATACTTTGAAGCATCTGTTTTTCACAAATGTTTTGACTACTTGTGGTGCCAAAACGGACTCCGTATGAGTCAGATATCCATGTTTCAGTTAACACTGCACAAAACTGATTCCGAACAACAGTTACAGACTAGTTCTTGTGTAGTTGCATTCGATTTTTTCTATTCTACTTCACTAAACATCTCCATATGAGATCCAATTACTTGTTGGGAAATTCAAGAGACCTCAGTTATGATGATGGACTAGGTCCATAGCTGGGACTTTGTGTATGTTCTCGAAATGCATTCGTCGAGTGCTCATTAAGAAAGTTTCTATACAAGTTTCTGAACGAAATCCTTAAGAAAATTCTCCAAAAGTTCCCTGTGAAAGAATCCTTTGAAGAATCTGGTTGTCACAAACGTTTTTACTACTTGTGGAGCCAAAACGGACTCCATATGAGTTAGATGGATATCCATATTTCAGTTAACACTGTGCAAAACTAATTCCGAACAACGATTCTGCATCAGTTCTTGTGTAGTTGTATTCGATTTTTTCCATTCTACTTCACTAAACATATCCATATGAGATCCAATTACTTGTAGGGAAATGCAAGAGACCTCAGTTATGATGATGCACTAGGTCCATAGCTGGGACTTTGTGTATGTTCTCGAAATGCGTTTGTCGAGTGCTCATTAAGAAAGTTTCTATACAAGTTTCTGAACGAACTCCTTAAAAAAAGTTTTCCAGAAGTACCCTGTGAAAGAATCCTTTGAAGCATATGGTCGTCACAAACGTTTTGACTACTTGTGGAGCCAAAACGGACTCCGTATGAGTCAGATATCCATGTTTAAGTTAACACTGCGAAAAACTGATTCCGATCGTGATTCTGCACTAGTTCTTGTGTAGTTGCATTCGATTTTTCCATTCTACTTCAATAAACATCTCCATATGAGATCCAATTACTTGTAGGAAAATGCAAGAGACCTCAGTTATGATGATGCTCTAGGTCCATAGCTGGGACTTTGTGTATGTTCTCAAAATGTGTTCCTCGAGTGCTCATTAAGAAAGTTTCTATACAAGTTTCTGAACGAACTCCTTAAGAAAAGTTCTCCAAAATTTCCCTGTGGAAGAATCCTTTGAAGCATATGTTCGTAAAAAATGTGTTGAACACTTGTGGAGCCAAAACGGACTCCGTATAAGTCAGATATCCATGTTTCAGTTAACACTGCGAAAAACTGATTCCGGTCGACAGTCACAGACTAGTTCTTGTGTAGTTGCATTCGATTTTTCCATTCTACTTCACTAAACATCTCTGTATGAGATCCAATTACTTGTAGGAAAATGCAAGAGACCTCAGTTATGATGATGCACTAGGTCCATAGCTGGGACTTTCTGTATGTTCTCGAAATGCGTTTGTCGAGTGCTCATTAAGAAAGTTTCTATACAAGTTTCTGAACGAACTCCTTAAAAAAAGTTCTCCAAAAGTTCCCTGTGAAATAATCCTTTGAAGCATCTGGTCATCACAAACGTTTTGACTACCTGTGGAGCCAAAACGGACTCCTTATGAGTTAGATATCCATGTTTCAGTTAACACTGTGCAAAACTTATTCCAAACAATAGTTATAGACTAGTTCTAGTGTAGTTGTATCCGATTTTTTCCATTCTACTTCACTAAACAAATCCATATGAGATCCAATTACTTGTAGAGAAATGCAAGAGACCTCAGTTATGATGATGCACTAGGTCCATAGCTGGGACTTTGTGTATGTTCTCGAAATGCGTTTGTGGAGTGCTCATTAAGAAAGTTTCGATACAAGTTTTTGAACGAACTCCGTAAGAAAAGTTCTCCAAAAGTTCCTTGTGAAAGAATCCTTTGAAGCTCTGGTCGTCACAAACATTTTGACTACTTGTGGAGGTAAAATGGAGTCCGTATGAGTCAGATATCCATGTTTCAGTTAACACTGCGAAAAACTGATTCCGGTCGACAGTTACAGACTAGTTCTTGTGTAGTTGCATTCGATTTTTTCCATTCTACTTCACTAAATATCTCCATATGAGATCCAATTACTTGTAGGGAAATGAAGAGACCTAGTTACGATGATGCACTAGGTCCATAGCTAGGACTTTGTGTATGTTCTCGAAATGCGTTTGTCGAGTGCTCATTAAGAAAGTTTCTATAAAAGTTTCTGAACGAACTCCTTAAGGAACTTTCTCCAAAATTCCCTGTGAAAGAATCCTTTGAAGCATATGGTCGTCACAAACGTTTTTACTACTTGTGGAACCAAAACAGACTCCGTATGAGTCAGATATCCATGTTTCAGTTAACACTACGAAAAACTGATTCCGATCGAGAGTTACAGACTAGTTCTCGTGTAGTTGCATTCGATTTTTCCATTCTACTTCACTAAACATCTCCATATGAGATCCAATTACTTGTAGGAAAATGCAAGAGACCTCGATTACGATGATGCACTAGGTCCATAGCTGGGACTTTGTGTATGTTCTCGAAATGCGTTTGTCGAAGTGCTCATTAAGAAAGTTTCTATACAAGTTTACGAGCGAACTCCTTAAGAAAAGTTCTCCAAAAGTTCACTGTGAAAGAATCTTTTGAAGCATATGGTCGTCACAAACGTTTTGACTACTTGAGGAGCCAAAAGCGGACTCCGTATGAGTCGAGATATCCATGTTTCGATTAACACGCAAAAACTGATTCCGATCGTGATTCTGAGACTAGTTCTTGTGTAGTTGCATTCAGGTTTTTCCATTCTACTTCTCGAAACATCTCCATATGAGATCCAATTACTTGTAGGGAAATGCAAGGGACCTAGTTATGATGATGCACTAAGTCCATAGCTGGGACTTTGTGTATGTTCTCGAAATGCGTTTGTCGAGTGCTCATTAAGAAAGTTTCTATACAAGTTTCTGAATGAACTCCTTAAGAAAAGTTCTCAAAAAGTTCCCTGTGAAAGAATCCTCTGAAGCATATGGTCGTCAAAAACGTTTTGACTAATTCTGGAGCCAAAACGGACTCCGTATGAGTCAGATATCCATGTTTCGATTAACAGCTAAAAACTGATTCCGAACGACAGATACAGACTATATCTTGTGTAGTTGCATTCGATTTTTCCATTCTACTTCACTAAACATCTCCATATGAGATCCAATTACTTGTAGGGAAATGCAAGAGACCTAAGTTATGATGATGCACTAGGTCCATAGCTGGGACTTTGTGTATGTTCTCGAAATGCGTTTGTCGAGTCCTCATTAAGAAAGTTTCTATACAAGTTTCTGAACGAAATCCTTAAGAAAAGTTCTCCAAAAGTTCCCTATGAAAGAATCCTTTGAAGCATCTAGTCGTCACAAACGTTTTTACTACTTGTGAGCCAAAATGGACTCCGTATGAGTCAGAGATCCATGTTTAAGTTAACACTGCGCAAAACTGATTCCGAACGACAGTTACAGACTCATTCTTCTATAGTTGCATTCGATTTTTTCCATTCTACTTCACTAAACATATCCATATGAGATCCAATTACTTGTAGGGAAATGCAAGAGACCTCAGTTATGATGATGCACTAGGTCCATAGCTGGGACTTTGTGTATGTTTTCGAAATGCGTTTGTCGAGTGCTCGTTAAGAAAGTTTCTATACAAGTTTCTGAACGAACTACTTAAGAAAAGTTCTTCAAAAGTTCCCTATGAAAGAATCCTTTGAAGCATCTGGTCGTCACAAAAGTTTTGACTACTTGTGGAGCCAAAACGGACTCCGTATGAGTCAGATAACCATGTTTGATTAACATGCAAGAAACTGATTCTCGAGCAATCTACTGAGACTAGTTCTTGTGTAGTTGCATTCAATTTTTTCCATTCTACTTCAATAAACATCTCCATATGAGATCCAATTACTAGTAGGGAAATGCAAGAGACCTCAGTTATGATGATGCACTAGGTCCATAGCTGGGACTTTATGTATGTTCTCGAAATGCGTTTGTCGAGTGCTCATTAAGAAAGTTTTTATACAAGTTTCTCAATGAAATCCTTAAGAAAAGTTCTCCGAAAGGTCCCTATGAAAGAATCCTTTGAAGCATCTGGTCGTCACAAACGTTTTGACTACTTGTGGAGCTAAAACGGACTCCGCGTGAGCCAGATATCCATGTTTCAGTTAACAGTGCGCAGAACTGATTCCGAACGATAGTTACAGACTAGTTCTTGTGTAGTTGCATTCGATTTTTTCCATTCTACTTAACTAAACATCTCCATATGAGATCCAATTACTTGTAGGGAAATGCAAAAGACCTCGTTTATAATGATGCACTAGGTCCATAGCTAGGACTTTCTGTATGTTCTCGAAATGCGTTTGTCGAGTGCTCATTAAGAAAGTTTCTATACAAGTTTCTGAACGAACTCCTTAAAAAAAGTTCTCCAAAAGTTCCCTGTGAAAGAATCCTTTGAAGCATCTGGTCATCACAAACGTTTTGACTACCTGTGGAGCCAAAACGGACTCCGTATGAGTTAGATATCCATGTTTCAGTTAACACTGTGCAAAACTTATTCCAAACAATAGTTATAGACTAGTTCTAGTGTAGTTGTATCCGATTTTTTCCATTCTACTTCACTAAACAAATCCATATGAGATCCAATTACTTGTAGAGAAATGCAAGAGACCTCAGTTATGATGATGCACTAGGTCCATAGCTGGGACTTTGTGTATGTTCTCGAAATGCGTTTGTGGAGTGCTCATTAAGAAAGTTTCGATACAAGTTTTTGAACGAACTCAGAAGAAAAGTTCTCCAAAAGTTCCTTGTGAAAGAATCCTTTGAAGCTCTGGTCGTCACAAACATTTTGACTACTTGTGGAGGTAAAATGGAGTCCGTATGAGTCGAGATATCCATGTTTGATTAACACTCGCGAAAAACTGATTCCGATTACGCCGATTCTGAGACTAGTTCTTGTGTAGTTGCATTCGATTTTTCCATTCTACTTCACTAAATATCTCCATATGAGATCCAATTACTTGTAGGGAAATGAAGAGACCTAGTTACGATGATGCACTAGGTCCATAGCTAGGACTTTGTGTATGTTCTTGAAATGCGTTTGTCGAGTGCTCATTAAGAAAGTTTCTATAAAAGTTTCTGAACGAACTCCTTAAGGAACTTTCTCCAAAATTCCCTGTGAAAGAATCCTTTGAAGCATATGGTCGTCACAAACGTTTTTACTACTTGTGGAACCAAAACGGACTCCGTATGAGTCAGATATCCATGTTTCAGTTAACACTACGAAAAACTGATTCCGATCGAGAGTTACAGACTAGTTCTCGTGTAGTTGCATTCGATTTTTCCATTCTACTTCACTAAACATCTCCATATGAGATCCAATTACTTGTAGGAAAATGCAAGAGACCTCAGTTACGATGATGCACTAGGTCCATAGCTGGGACTTTGTGTATGTTCTCGAAATGCGTCCGTCGAGTGCTCATTAAGAAAGTTTCTATACAAGTTTCTGAACGAACTCCTTAAGAAAAGTTCTCCAAAAGTTCACTGTGAAAGAATCTTTTGAAGCATATGGTCGTCACAAACGTTTTGACTACTTCGGGAGCCAAAACGGACTCCGTATGAGTCAGATATCCATGTTTCAGTTAACACTGCGAAAAACTGATTCCAGTTGACAGTCACAGACTAGTTCTTGTGTAGTTGCATTCGATTTTTCCATTCTACTTCACTAAACATCTCCATATGAGATCCAATTACTTGTAGGGAAATGCAAGAGACCTAAGTTATGATGATGCACTAGGTCCATAGCTGGGACTTTGTGTATGTTCTCGAAATGCTTTGTCGAGTCCTCATTAAGAAAGTTTCTATACAAGTTTCTGAACGAAATCCTTAAGAAAAGTTCTCCAAAAGTTCCCTATGAAAGAATCCTTTGAAGCATCTAGTCGTCACAAACGTTTTTACTACTTGTGAGCCAAAATGGACTCCGTATGAGTCAGAGATCCATGTTTAAGTTAACACCACAAGAAAACTGATTCGAGCAGCGATTCTATGCACTCATTCTTCTATAGTTGCATTCGATTTTTTCCATTCTACTTCACTAAACATATCCATATGAGATCCAATTACTTGTAGGGAAATGCAAGAGACCTCAGTTATGATGATGCACTAGGTCCATAGCTGGGACTTTGTGTATGTTTTCGAAATGCGTTTGTCGAGTGCTCGTTAAGAAAGTTTCTATACAAGTTTCTGAACGAACTACTTAAGAAAAGTTCTTCAAAAGTTCCCTATGAAAGAATCCTTTGAAGCATCTGGTCGTCACAAAAGTTTTGACTACTTGTGGAGCCAAAACGGACTCCGTATGAGTCAGATAACCATGTTTCAGTTAACACTGCGCAAAACTGATTACGAGCAGCGATTCTGAGACTAGTTCTTGTGTAGTGCAATTTTATTTTTGCCATTCTACTTTACTAAACATCTCCATATGAGATCCAATTACTAGTAGGGAAATGCAAGAGACCTCAGTTATGATGATGCACTAGGTCCATAGCTGGGACAATGTGTATGTTCTCGAAATGCGTTTGTCGAGTGCTCATTAAGAAAGTTTTTATACAAGTTTCTCAATGAAATCCTTAAGAAAAGTTCTCCGAAAGGTCCCTATGAAAGAATCCTTTGAAGCATCTGGTCGTCACAAACGTTTTGACTACTTGTGGAGCCAAAACGGACTCCGTATGAGCCAGATATCCATGTTTCAGTTAACACTGCAAAAAAACTGATTCCGAACGACAGTTACAGACTAGTTCTTGTGTAGTTGCATTCTATTTTTTCATTCTACTTCAATAAACATCTCCATATGAGATCCAATTAATTGTAGAGAAATGCAAGAGACCTCAGTTATGATGATGCACTAGGTCCATAGCTGGGACTTTGTGGATGTTCTCGAAATGCGTTTGTCGAGTGCTCATTAAGAAAGTTTCTATACAAGTTTCTGAACGAACTCCTTAAGAAATGTTCTCCAAAAGTTTCCTGTGAAAGAATCCTTTGAAGCATATGGTCATCACAAACGTTTTGACTACTTGCGGAGCCTAAACGGACTCCGTATGAGTCAGATATCCATGTTTCAGTTAACATCACATAAAAACCCGATTCGAGCAGCGATTCTGAGACTAGTTCTTGTGTAGTTGCATTCGATTTTTTCCATTCTAGTTTACTAAAAATCCCCATATGAGATCCAATTACTAGTAGGGAAATCCAAGAGACCTCAGTTATGATGATGCACTAGGTCCATAGTTGGGACATTGTGTATGTTCTCGAAATGCGTTTGTCGAGTGCTCATTAAGAAAGTTTCTATACAAGTTTCTGAACGAACTCCTTAAGAAAAGTTCTCTAAAAGTTCCCTTTGAAAGAATCCTTTGAAGCATCTGGTCATCACAAACATTTTGACTACTTGTGGAGCCAAAACAGACTCCATATGAGTCAGATATCCATGTTTTAGTTAACCTTTGCATAAAACTGATTCCAAACGATGATTCTGAGACTAGTTCTTGTGTAGTTGCATTCGAGTTTTCCATTATACTTCACTAAACATCTCCATATGAGATCCAATTACTTGTAGGGAAATGCAATAGAGCTCAGTTATGATGATGCACTAGGTCCATAGCTGGGACTTTGTGTATGTTCTCGAAATGCGTTTGTCGAGTGCTCATTAAGAAAGTTTTGATACAAGTTTCTGAATGAACTCCTTAGGACAAGTTCTCCAAAAGTTCCTTGTGAAAGAATCCTTTGAAGCATCTAGTTGTAACAAACGTTTTGACTACTTGTGGAGCCAAAACGGACTCCGTATGAGTCAGATATCCATGTTTAAGTTAACACTTCGCAAAACTGATTCCGAGCAGCGACGCCATGCACTAGTTCTTGTGTAGTTGCATTCAATTTTTTCAATTCTACTTCACTAAACATCTCCATATGAGATCCAATTACTTGTAGGGAAATGCAAGAGACCTCGGTTATGATGATGCACTAGGTCCATAGCTGGGACTTTGTGTATGTTATTGAAATACGTTTGTCGAGTGCTCATTAAGAAAGTGTATATACAAGTTTCTGAACGAACTCCTTAAGAAAAGTTCTCCAAAAGTTCCCTGTGAAAGAATTCTTTGAAGAATCTAGTCTTCACAAACTTTTTTCCTACTTGTGGAGCAAAAACAAACTTCGTATGAGTCAGATATCCATGTTTCAGTTAACACTGCGCAAAACTGATTCCGAACAACAGTTGCAGAGTAGTTCTTGTGTAGTTGTATTCGATTTTTTCCATTCTACTTCACTAAACATCTCCATATGAGATCCTATTACTCATAGGGAAATGCAAGATACCTAAGTTATGATCATGCACTAGGTCCATAGCTGGGACTTTGTGTATGTTCTCAAAATGCGTTTGTCGAGTGCTCATTAAGAAAGTTTCTATACAAGTTTCTGAACGAACTCCTTAAGAAAAGTTCTCCAAAAGTTCCTTGTGAAAGAATCCTTTGAAGCATCTGGTCGTCACAAACGTTGTGACTACTTGTGGAGCCAAAACGGACTCCGTATGAGTTAGATATCCATCTTTCAGCTAACACTGCGCAAAACTGATTCCGAACAACAGTTATAGACTAGTTCTTGTTTAGTTGTATTCCATTTTTTCCATTCTACTTCACTAAACAAATCCATATGAGATCCAATTACTTGTAGGGAAATGCAAGAGACCTCAGTTATGATGATGCACTAGGTCCATAGCTGGGACTTTGTGTATGTTCTCGAAATGCGTGTGTCGAGTGCTCATTAAGAAATTTCTATACAAGTTTCTGAACGAACTCCTTAAGAAAAGTTCTCCAAAAGTTCCCTCTGAAAGAATCATTTGAAGCTCTGGTCGTCACAAATTTTTTGACTACTTGTGGAGCCAAAACGGACTCTGTATGAGGTAGATATCCATGTTTCACTTAACACTACGAAAAACTGATTCCGGTTGATAGTTGGAGACTAGTTCTAGTGTAGTTGTATTCGATTTTTTACATTCTACTTCACTAAACATCTCCGTATGAGATCCAATTACTTGTAGGGAAATGCAATAAACCTAGTTATGATGATGCACTAGGTCCATAGCTGGGACTTTGTGTATGTTCTCGAAATGCGTTTGTCGAGTGCTCATTAAGAAAGTTTCTATACAAGTTTCTGAATGAACTCCTTAAGAAAAGTTCTCCAAAAGTTCCCTGTGAAAGAATCCTTTGAAGTATATAGTCGTCACAAACATTTTGACTACTTGTGGAGCCAAAACAGACTCTGTATGAGTCAGATATCCATGTTTAAGTTCACACTTCGCAAAACTGATTCCGAACGATAGTTAGAGACTAGTTCTTGTGTAGTTGCATTCAATTTTTTCCATTCTACTTCACGAGACATATCCATATGAGATCCAATTACTTGTAGGGAAATGGAGCAGACCTCAGTTATGATGATGCACTAGGTCCACAGCTGGGACTTTGTGTATGTTCTCGAAATGCGTTTGTCGAGTGCTCATTAAGAAAGATTCTATACAAGTTTCTGAACAAACTCCTTAAGAAAAGTTCTCCAAAAGTTCCCTGTGAAACAATCCTTTGAAGCATCTGGTCGTCACAAATGTTTTGACTACTTGTGGAGCCAAAACAGACTCCGTATGAGTCACATATCCATGTTTCGGTTAACACTGCACAAAACTGATTCCGAACAACAGTTACAGACTAGTTCTTGTGTAGTTGTATTCGATTTTTTCCATTCTACTTCACTAAACATCTCCATATGAGATCCAATTACTTGTAAGGAAATGAAAGAGACCTAAGTTATGATGATGCACTAGGTCCATAGCTGGGACTTTGTCTATGTTATCGAAATGCGTTTGTCGAGTGCTCATTAAGAAAGTTGCTATACAAGTTTCTGAACGAACTCCGTAAGAAAAGTTCTCCAAAAGTTCCCTATGAAAGAATCCTTTGAAGCATCTGGTCGTCACAAACGTTTTGACTACTTGTGGAGCCAAAACGGACTCCGTATGAGTCAAATATCCATGTTTCAGTTAACACTGCGCAAAACTGATTCCGAACGACAATTACAGACTAGTTCTTGTGTAGTTGCATTCAATTTTTTCTATTCTACTTCACTAAACATCTCCATATGAGATCCAATTACTTGTAGGAAAATGCAAGAGACCTCAGTTATGATGATGCACTAGGTCCATAGCTGGGACTTTATGTATGTTCTCGAAATGCGTTCGTCGAGTGCTCATTAAGAAAGTTTCTATACAAGTTTCTGAACGAAATCCTTAAGAAAAGTTCTCCAAAAGTTCCCTGTGAAAGAATCCTTTTAA
Source organism: Aegilops bicornis (assembly GCA_021605145.1). Classification (NCBI taxonomy): domain Eukaryota; kingdom Viridiplantae; phylum Streptophyta; class Magnoliopsida; order Poales; family Poaceae; genus Aegilops; species Aegilops bicornis. The sequence continues at coordinate 150,252,814 of CM038669.1, forward strand.
GAATCTGGTTGTCACAAATGTTTTTACTACTTGTGGAGCCAAAACGGACTCCGTATGAGTAAGATGGATATCCATATTTCAGTTAACACTGTGCAAAACTGATTCCGAACAACGATTCTGAGACTAGTTCTTGTGTAGTTGCATTCGGTTTTTCCATTCTACTTCACTAAACATATCCATATGAGATCCAATTACTTGTAGGGAAATGAAAGAGACCTCGATTATGATGATGCACTAGGTCCATAGCTGGGACTTTGTGTGTGTTCTCGAAATGCGTTTGTCGTGTGCTCATTAAGAAAGTTTCTATACAAGTTTCTGAACGAACTCCTTAAGAAAAGTTCTCCAAAAGTTCCCTATGAAAGAATCCTTTGAAGCATCTGGTCGTCACAAAAGTTTTGACTACTTCTGGATCCAAAACGGACTCCGTGTGAGTTAGATATCCATATTTCAGTTGACACTGTGCAAAACTGATTCCGAACGACAGTTACAGACTAGTTCTTGTGTTGTTGCATTCGATTTTTTTTTTCATTCTACTTCACTAAACAAATCCATATGAGATCCAATTACTTGTAGGGAAATGCAAGATACCTCAGTTATGATGATGCACTAGGTCCATAGCTGGGACTTTGTGTATGTTCTCGAAATGCGTTTGTCGAGTGCTCATTAAGAAAGTTTCTATACAAGTTTTTGAACGAACTCCTTAATAAAAGTTCTCCCAAAGTTCCCTGTGAAAGAATCATTTGAAGCATATGGTCGTCACAAATGTTTTGGCTACTCGTGGAGCCAAAACAGACTCAGTATGAATCAGATATCCATGTTTAAGTTAACACTGCGAAAAACTGATTCCGATCGACAGTTACAGACTAGTTCTTGTGTAGTTGCATTCGATTTTCCATTCTACTTCACTAAAAATCTCCATATGAGATCCAATTACTTGTAGGAAAATGCAAGAGACCTCAGTTATGATGATGCTCTAGGTCCATAGCTGGGACTTTGTGTATGTTCTCGAAATGCGTTCGTCGAGTGCTCATTTAGAAAGTTTCTATACAAGTTTCTGAACGAACTCCTTAAGAAAAGTTCTCCAAAAGTTCCCTGTGAATGAATCCTTTGAAGCATATGTTGGTAAAAAATGTTTTGAATACTTGTGGAGCCAAAACGGACTCCGTATAAGTCAGATATCCATGTTTCAGTTAACACTGAGAAAAACTGATTCCGGTCGACAGTCACAGACTAGTTCTTGTGTAGTTGCATTCGATTTTTCCATTCTACTTCACTAAACATCTCCGTATGAGATCCAATTACTTGTAGGAAAATGGAAGAGACCTCAGTTATGATGATGCACTAGGTCCATAGCTGGGACTTTCTGTATGTTCTCAAAATGCGTTTGTCGAGTGCTCATTAAGAAAGTTTCTATAGAAGTTTCTGAACGAACTCCTTAAAAAAAGTTCTCCAAAAGTTCCCTGTGAAATAATTCTTTGAAGCATCTGGTCATCACAAACGTTTTGACTACCTGTGGAGCCAAAACGGACTCCGTATGAGTTAGATATCCATGTTGCAGTTAACACTGTGCAAAACTTATTCCGAACAACAGTTATAGACTAGTTTTTGTGTAGTTGTATCCGATTTTTTCCGTTCTACTTCACTAAACAAATCCATATGAGATCCAATTACTTGTAGATAAATGCAAGAGACCTCAGTTATGATGATGCACTAGGTCCATAGCTGGAACTTTGTGTATGTTCTCGAAATGCGTTTGTTGAGTGCTCATTAAGAAAGTTTCTATACAAGTTTCTGAACGAACTCCGTAAGAGAAGTTCTCCAAAAGTTCCCTGTGAAAGAATCCTTTGAAGCTCTGGTCGTCACAAACATTTTGACTACTTGTGGAGGTAAAACGGACTCCGTATGAGTTAGATATCCATGTTTCAGTTAACACTGCAAAAAACTGATTCCGACGATGAATTCTGCACTAGTTCTTGTGTAGTTGCATTCGATTTTTTCCATTCTACTTCACTAAATATCTCCATATGAGATCCAATTACTTGTAGGGAAATGCAAGAGACCTAGTTACGATGATGCACTAGGTCCATAGCTGGGACTTTGTGTATGTTCTCGAAATGCGTTTGTCGAGTGCTCATTAAGAAAGTTTCTATAAAAGTTTCTGAACGAACTCCTTATGAAAAGTTCTCCAAAAGTTCCCTGTGAAAGAATCATTTGAAGCATCTGGTCGTCACAAACGTTTTGACTACTTCTGGAGCCAAAACAGACTCCGTATGAGTCAGATATCCATGTTTCAGTTAACACTGGGAAAAACTGATTCCGATCGACAATTACAGACTATTTCTTGTGTAGTTGCATTCAAGTTTTCCCATTCTACTTCTCGAAACATCTCCATATGAGATCAAATTACTTGTAGGGAAATGCAAGAGACCTAGTTATGATGATGCACTAAGTCCATAGCTGGGACTTTGTGTATGTTCTCGAAATGCGTTTGTCGAGTGCTCATTAAGAAAGTTTCTATACAAGTTTCTGAACGAACTCCTTAAAAAAAGTTCTCAAAAAGTTCCCTGTGAAAGAATCCTTTGAAGCATACGGTCGTCAAATACGTTTTGACTAATTCTGGAGCCAAAACGGACTCCGTATGAGTCAGATATCCATGTTTCAGTTAACACTGCGAAAAACTAATTCCAGTTGACAGTCACAGACTAGTTCTTGTGTAGTTGCAATTGATTTTTCCATTCTACTTCACTAAACATCTCCGTATGAGATCCAATTACTTGTAGGAAAATGCAAGAGACCTCAGTTATGATGATGCACTAGGTCCATAGCTGGGACTTTGTGTATGTTCTCGAAATGCATTCGTCGAGTTCTCATTAAGAAAGTTTCTATACAAGTTTCTGAACGAACTCCTTAAAAAAAGTTCTCCAAAAGTTCCCTGTGAAAGAATCCTTTGAAGAATCCAGTCGTCACAAACGTTTTGACTACTTGTGGAGCCAAAACGGACTCCGTATGAGTGAGATATCCATATTTCAGTTAACACTGTGCAAAACTGATTCCGAACAACAGTTACAGACTAGTTCTTGTATAGTTGTATTCGATTTTTTCCATTCTACTTCACTAAACAAATCCATATGAGATGCAATTACTTGTAGGGAACTGCAAGAGCCCTCAGTTATGATTATGCACTAGGTCCATAGCTGGGACTTTGTGTATGTTCTCGAAATGCGTTTGTCGAGTGCTCATTAAAAAAGTTTCTATACAAGTTTCTGAACGAACTCCTTAAAAAAAGTTCTCCAAAAGTTCCCTGTGAAAGAATCCTTTGAAGCATCTGGTCATCACAAACGTTTTGACTACTTGCGGAGCCAAAACGGACTCTGTATGAGTTAGATATCCATATTTCAGTTAACACTGTGCAAAACTGATTCCGAACGACAGTTACAGACTAGTTCTTGTGTTGTTGTATTCGATTTTTTCCATTCTACTTCATTAAACAAATCCATATGAGATCCAATTACTTGTAGGTAAATGCAAGATACCTCAGTTATGATGATGCACTAGGTCCATAGCTGGGAATTTGTGTATGTTCTCGAAATGCGTTTGTCGAGTGCTCATTAAGAAAGTTTCTATACAAGTTTCTGAACGAACTCCTTAAGAAAAGTTCTCCAAAAGTTCCCTGTGAAAGAATCCTTTGAAGCATATGGTCGTCACAAACATTTTGACTACTTGTGGAGCCAAAACGGACTCCGTATGAGTCAGATATCTATTTTAAGTTAACACTGTGCAAAACTTATTCCGAGCAGCGATTCTGAGACTAGTTCTTGTGTTGTTGTATTCGATTTTTTCCATTCTACTTCACTAAACAAATCCATATGAGATCCAATTACTTGTAGGAAATGCAAGATACCTCAGTTATGATGATGCACTAGGTCCATAGCTGCGAATTTGTGTATGTTCTCGAAATGCGTTTGTCGAGTGCTCATTAAGAAAGTTTCTATACAAGTTTCTGAACGAACTCCTTCAAAAAAGTTCTCAAAAAGTTCCCTGTGAAAGAATCCTTTGAAGCATATGGTCGTCAAAAACGTTTTGACTAATTCTGGAGCCAAAACGGACTCCGTATGAGTCAGATATCCATGTTTCAGTTAACACTGCGAAAAACTGATTCCGAACGACAGTCACAGACTAGTTCTTGTGTAGTTGCATTCGATTTTTCCATTCTACTTCACTAAAAATCTCCCTATGAGATCCAATTACTTGTAGGAAAATGCAAGAGACCTCAGTTATGATGATGCACTAGGTCCATAGCTGGGACATTGTGTATGTTCTCGAAATGCGTTTGTCGAGTGCTAATTAAGAAAGTTTCTATACAAGTTTGTAGCGACCTGACCCAAAATCGGTCAAATCTCTGTGTCTGTACCATCCCAAGATCATGCTGGTACTCACAGTACATCGATAAAGTAATCAAAGTTCAATCACACCTGAATATCATTAAACGATTCTCATATAGAGTGTTTATTACAAGGGAATAAATTCGGCTCAAGGCCAACTCATGAGAAATAAACTACTAATGTTGCGGAAGCGTCGAAGATAAGCGAGTCCATCCGACTCCAAAGGGCAATCGCCAAGCGCGGAGCGTAGCCTCACTCCTGATCGGAATATACCTCTGCAACATAAGACGTTGCAGCCATGTAGGTCAGCTTTTGGAATAAGCTGGCAAGTCATGAAGAATAACAATAATAAAGTTACTACACTATATGCATTTTTGGTCGTGGAGCTCTAAGTTTCATCATTTTGCGTAAAGCCAATTTTATCCTACTACCGTGGACTTATTTGCAAATTACTACAAATTGTTGGTAGTTATTGAGATGGTTCCGCCAACCAAAATCTCGTTCCCAAATTATTAAGTCATAAACCCTCAAATTAATTCATTAGTTTTAGTGTTGAGATATCCGAATACTTCCAAGTTCCAGAGGCTCAAATGTCCGTAACCGGGGACACGGCTAATCGATTAGGTTATAACTCTGCAGAGGTTTGCGCACTTTCCCCACAAGAATCATTCCCTCCTTTAAAGTCTTCGCACTTCATGGTGTTTGAAGACGGGACCAGATGAAACAGGGTCTTCCAAAGAGTTCTTCCGCCACCGCGGTACCCATCCAATCCTACCGTTCGTCTACTTCTCGTAGTACCGTCCAGCCAGCGTCACTACTAGGGTCAACCCAGCCAGAGCCTATAATGGCTTGCGGCTGCACGTAAGCTTCCGGTCATGTGGCATCCATCCTTCTCTTCGTGGCTGGGTGAAGCTTTCCGCAGGATGTCATGGCGCTTCTCCATGTATCCCGGCCACCACTGGGTTCTCCAGGGTGCCCGTCAACCGTCCTCCACCTAGTAGTGATTTTCCAAAGTCCTTCTTGATCATTGTAGTTCATGGGGTTGTCATCAGCATTGACTCTCACATCTTGCTTATGAATTCACTCAACCCAAATCCCGTCTACGAGCATAGCAAAGTAAACTACTTCCTCCCGGTCATGGTAACAAGGGATTGGTTCATCCTACCACATGATACTACTCAAGTTTAATGACTTCAAGATTTCACTACTGCATGCATGGTGGGGTGGTGACAACTACTAATGCACAAAAACATAGGTATAGAAATAACATGATCAAAACTTGCCTTGTCGATGATCCTCGTAAGCTAAAGAGTCGTAGTAGCAAGCTTAGCACTCAGAACTCTACCGAGACAAACAATAACACAATAAGCACAAAGCAAGAGGATCACACAAGATAACAATAGTAACATAGCACAACAAAACAATCAAAACCAAATCCAAAAGAAAAACTCAAAGAAACCAATTCAAAGTTTTTCCTACTCCAAACAATAACAAAATAGTTTTATATAACAAAAATTCCTTAATATAACCTAATCATGGTTTTAGGTTAACTTAACAGAAAAGGATTCACTAAGCAACTAGGAGCAAAAAGAATTAATTAAAAAGCTATTATAAAACTCATTCTAGGCCTAATCCAATTTCTATTAAGAAAAATAATTTAAAACTTTTATTAATTATAAATAAAAGTTCATCTACTAGAATGACAGAAACTAACCTAGAATAACTAATCACAAGTTAAAAATAAATTAATTTACTAATTAATTTAATAGGAAAACAGGAACTAGTTAATTAATTAGGATTAATAGGATTCTGCTTAGAACTAATTATTTATTAATCCTAAAATACCCAAATTAATTTCTAGGGTTTGGCAATGTCAAAATAAAGTGGTGACAAAAAGAATCATGCAAAAATAATTTTTCTAACTAAAGTTATAGCAGATTTACTATTCTGGCTAAAACAATATTAAAGAATTTTTAATTATTTTTAACATGGCTAAATATATAATCTACAGAAACTATTCAACAAAATTTGCAATCCAACAAAAAAAGAATCATCAAAAAATATTAAACAGAATAAAAGATATACATTTTTGAAAATTGGAACTATTCGCTAAAACAGAAAATCAAAATAAAAGAAAAGGCCTAATGGGCCTATATCGCACTAGGCGTTAGATAGCCTAAACGGGCCCTAGGTTTAAACTAAACGAACTGGCCTAAACAAATAAACCTAAACTAAAACTAAACCGATCGAACCGGCCGGTTTTATAAATAAAACCTAACCCTTCGGTTTCTAATCCTAGCCCAGATCTAGGATCTGGACGGGGAGGGCGATGTTGGCTTACCTGACTCCGACGGGCGGCGGGCGGCGAGTGCGCTGGTCGTCTGGCCATGAGCTCCCATGAGTCGTCGGGAAGACGCGCACGAGGTCGGGAGGGGTTCGGTGGTGTGGTCGGGGGCTAGGGTGGCGCCGGGCGGCTTTAGCGGCGGTGGCGAGCTCGGGACTCCCGTGAGCTCGGGGAGAGAGGGAGAGGGGTCCGCATGAGGCTAGGGGGAATGGGTGCGGAGGGGCTCGGCTTTATAGCTGGGCCTCGGCTCGCTTCGCAGGGATCGGGTGGTCGGGGATCCTGATCCTTCGATCCGGTGGATCTCCCATGAGCGGGCGAAGCGTGGGCGAGGGGAAGAAGACGGGCGGGTCCCACGGGCCGAGAGAGAGAGAGAGAGGCGGGTCGAGCGGGTGGCCGAGGCCTAGGGGATTCAAGCGGCGAGAGGGAGGGTGAGCTGGGCCGGCTGGCTGGGCTAAGTGGGCCTGGGTTGGGCCAGCGGTCAAGCTGGCTGGCCGGGCTCAGGGTGGTTTTAGTCACCGGGGTTTTTCTTTTAAAATTTTATTTTTTTAAATAAAACAAAAACAGAAATAAAACAATATCTATAAATATTTTATATAGGGTATATATATACCAAAATGATCAGGGGAATATTCCCTTTCATTTGAACATTTTTCCAAAGGCAAAATCCAAACTTTATAAAAATCCATTTTTTTTCAAATTCAAATAAAATTCAGATTTGAATCCAAATCTTTTGGCAATGTTTTCCTCTGATATTTTTGGAGTGTCATGTTTGCTCCTCTCATACTTTTGATCAAGTATTCATCGACTTAGTTTTTGAAATGTTTCCCACATGCCAAAGTTTGAATTCAAATTCAAAACTCAAATGGCTCTGAAACTTCAAATGGCATTCAAATTCAAACAGGATGCATAGGATGCTTAGCTATAATTGTAAAACATTCCAAATAGGAAATTTGGGATGTTACAAACCTACCCACCTTAAGATGAATCTCGCCCTCGAGATTCCGGTTAACTAACAAATAGGTGCGGGTGGTCTCGAAGAAGGTCTTCTTGGCGTTCCCAGTGGCTTCTTCCTCGGTGTGGTGACTCCACACCTTGCAAAATTTGATGACCTTGCTGCGGGTGACTCTGCTTGCGGTCTCGAGAATTGGACGGGTTTCTCCTTGTAAGTCAAATCCTTTGTCAAGCTGTATGGCCTCTAGGGGCCTTTGTGTCTCTCAACGGAACATCGGCCATGTCGGCATGACACTTCTTCACCGAGAAACATGGAAGACATCATGCACTCCGGACAATCCTTCCGCAATTCCAACTTGTAAGCCACCTCTCCACGACATTCAAGGATTTTGTAGGCTAATGAATCGGGGTGCTAACGTTCCCTTGACTCCAAACCTCTTGATTCATCCAAGGTCTGGGTTTCCAACACTATGAGGTCCACGGGAAATTTATGGTTCCCGATGTTGAGGGTTGCATGACAGCCTAAGCCTGCCATCATTTCTCCTCCTGCAGAACTGACGCGAAGGGGGCTTCTAAGGGTTCTAGTGGGCAACCCGTACTTTTCCACAACTACCCTTGATATGAATGAATGCGTTGCACCAGAATCAAAGAGAACCAAAACTGAACGTGAATTCAATAAAACTTACCAACCACGATTGTGCGGCTGATCATAGACGTCCTCCACATCGATGTGGTTCACTTGAGCACGAGGGAACGGATTGGGCTTCTTCGCTAAGCCTCCATTGCCATTACCATTCCTCTGCTTGGCCTCCGGCAGTCGGTGGCATAGTGCCCGCCTTCCGCACTTGAAGCGGTGATGTGGCTCGAGATCCTTCGGAGTCGGGGCAGAATGGTGCTGACTGCCATTACCGTTTCCATTGCCATTGCCATGGCCTGACTTGTTGTCCTGGCTGCGGTTGTTCCCATTTCCTCCATGGTTATGGCCTCCATGGTTATGATGGGTGTGCCCTCCTGAGTACGGTGCATAACGGGGCTTCGCTGAGCTCCCGAGTTGTGCTTCCCCGCTGTACTTCCGCTTGCGGCTTTCTATCTCTGCTGCTGCTTGCCTTCAAGAATGGTGGCCTTGTCTACCAGCTCCCGGTAGTTGTTGAAAGTAGCCACAATAAGCTGCATGCTCGATTCATCATTGAGTCCCTCAAGGAACTTCTCCGCTTACGGCATCTGTGGCCACATCATCGAGGGCATAGCGAGCAAGCTTGCTGAATTCATCCACGTCTTGTGCCACAAGACGATTCCCCTGGCGTAAGTTGCGGAACTCACGCTTCTTCGCACTCATGGCTCCAGCTTAGACATGAGCGGTCTTGAAAAGGCCTGCTGGAATTGGTCCCATGTGATGCCACCCATGGGAAAAGTGGCGGTGTAGTTCTCCCACCAAGAAGCTGCAGGTCCATCCAGCTTGATGCGCTGACAAAGCGCACCTTCTCAAAGATCGGTGCATCCAATGGTGACTAGCTCCTTCCGATTTTATGGAGCCAATCATCAGCCACAATTGGCTCGGTGCTACTAGAGAACACTGGCGGATTCAACCTCGTAAATCGAGTCAAGTTGTCCACGGTGGGTGGTGGCGGTGGATTGTTGGCGGTGTTGTTCTCGATTCTGAATAAGGAGTTGCATCAAGGCATTCTGCTGCTTTGGAGCAATGGGTGAGCTCCGGGAAACCAAAGGTCACGTCTCGGAGGCATCTGGTGTTTTGGAGTGGGTGAGAAAATTAGAATAGAACAATGGTCTATGAGAATAACACTACCCACATGAATGCACAATCATAACACACCAATCATTTATTCATTCCACTCAAACATGGTTCAAACTCGATTACAAAAGCTCATGACTAATCGAAGGAAAAACATCGGCCTAACTGATCGACGAAAAAGTAAAAGATAACATGGTGGTCGACTAAAAAGTCTTCATCAATGGCGCCTCTTCTTGGGGTTTCCTTCAGTGGTACTCCCTTCAAAATCCTGATCATTGCTCACGAGGGGTGCTTCGTCTCCACTCGGGTAAAGGTCCTCTCCCAAGTCCATCTTTTCCTCTATCGCGGCAAGCTTCATCTTCGTGTCGTCGACTATCTCCATGAAGTCCGTGATTTCTTCCTCATGGCCAAGGAAGTCTGCGTGCCTTCTCCTCCGATTCGATTCAGCGGAACAACAGCTTCCGGTGTGTCTTCGAGTTACGGCGAGTCTGAATCTCCCGTTTCCTGAGAAGACACTCCAAGTCTTGGATGTACGAGAGGGTGGAATCGTCCTCAATGGTACGGATGATATCTCCATTCCTTGCCCTGCGAGAAACCATGGCGAGGTCTGAGTGATCGAGCTCGGCCTCAGACTCCTCTCGGAGATGTCCAAGTGCTCGATAGATCGCCACGTCCTTCCGATGATCCAGCTTGAACTCGGTGAACTCAAAGTTGATAGGCTCCGTGTGTCCTCCAAAGGTCCTCCACAGGATATGCACCTCAATCCTCATGGCGGGTGTCCGTCAGAAGTGCATTAGTGGGTTTCCCGGTGATCGAGGGTAGAGCTATCGTCAGCTGCTTCACCATCTGGACCAGCTTTCTTCCAAAGGGCATCGTCTCATCGGGCTGGCAGAACTCCGGTAGCAAAACTGGGGTGAACTCGGCGGCCATCTAGAATGTTGCAAAGGGGAGAAGAGTCAGAATAGAACAAGGAAGAATTATAGAATGAAAGGGGTTCAAAGTAAATGGTCTCGCTTATGGCTTTCCGATCCTAGGGGTTACGATCCTACGGTCAGCGTGTGCTCGATACCATCTCTCAGAGCGACCTGACCCAAAATCGGTCAAATCTCCGTATTATACCATCCCAAGATCATGCCGGTACTCACGATTACATCGATAAAGTAATCAAAGTTCAATCACACCTGAATATCATTAAACGATTCTCATATAGAGTCTTTATTACAAGGGAATAAATTCGGCTCAAGGCCAACTCATGAGAAATAAACTACTAATGCTGGAAGCGTCGAAGATAAGCGAGTCCATCCGACTCCAAAGGGCAATCGCCAAGCGGCGGGCGTAGCCTCACTCCTGATCGGAATATACCTACGCAACATAAGACGTTGCAGCCATGTAGGTCAGCTTTTGGAATAAGTCGGCAAGTCATGAAGAATAACAATAATAAAGTTACTACACTATATGCATTTTTGGTCATGGAGCTCTAAGTTTCATCATTTTATGTAAAGCCAATTTTATCCTACTACAAAGGACTTATTTGCAAATTACTACAAATTGTTGGTAGTTATTGAGATGGTTCCGCCAACCAAAATCTCGTTCCCAAATTATTAAGTCATAAACCCTCAAATTAATTCATTAGTTTTAGTGTTGAGATATCCGAATACTTCCAAGTTCCAGAGGCTCAAATGTCCGTAACCGGGGACACGGCTAATCGATTAGGTTATAACTCTCTGCAGAGGTTTGCGCACTTTCCCGCAAGAATCATTCCCTCCTTTAGAGTCTTCGCACTTCCTGGTGTTTGAAGACGGACGAATAAACAGGTCTTCCAAAGAGTTCTTCCGCCACCGCCGGTACCCATCCAATCCTACCGTTTCATCTACTTCTCGTAGTACCGTCCAGCCAGCGTCACTACTAGGGTCAACCCAGCCAGAGCCCATAATGGCTTCGGCTGCCGCAGGTAAGCTTCCGGTCATGGGGCATCCATCCTTCTCTTCGTGGCTGGGTGAAGCTTTCCGCAGGATGTCATGGCGCTTCTCCATGCATCCCGGCCACCACTGGGTTCTCCAGGGTGCCCGTCAACCGTCCTCCACCCAGTAGTGATTTTCCAAACTCCTTCTTGATCATTGTAGTTCATGGCGTTGTCATCAGCATTGACTCTCACATCTTGCTTATGAATTCACTCAACCCAAATCCCGTCTACGAGCATAGCAAAGTAAACTACTTCGTCCCGGGGTCATGGTAACAAGGGGATTGGTTCATCCTACCACATGATACTACTCAAGTTTAATGACTTCAAGATTTCACTACTGCATGCATGGTGGGGTGGTTACAACTATTAATTCACAAAAACATAGGTATAGAAATAACATGATCAAAACTTGCCTTGGCCGATGATCCTCGTAAGCTAAAGAGTCGTAGTAGCAAGCTTAGCACTCCGGGAAACTCTACCGAGACAAACAATAACACAATAAGCACAAAGCAAGAGGATCACACAAGATAACAATAGTAACATAGCACAACAAAACAATCAAAACCAAATCCAAAAGAAAAACTCAAAGAAACCAATTCAAAGTTTTTCCTACTCCAAACAATAACAAAAATAGTTTTTATATAACAAAAATTCCTTAATATAACCTAATCATGGTTTTAAGTTAACTTAACAGAAAAGGATTCACTAAGCAACTAGGAGCAAAAAGAATTAATTAAATAGCTATTACAAAACTCATTCTAGGCCTAATCCAATTTCTATTAAGAAAATTAATTTAAAACTTTTATTAATTATAAATAAAAGTTCATCTACTAGAATGACAGAAACTAACCTAGAATAACTAATCACAAGTTAAAAATAAATTAATTTACTAATTAATTTAATAGGAAAACAGGAACTAGTTAATTAATTAGGATTAATAGGATTCTGCTTAGAACTAATTATTTATTAATCCTAAAATACCCAAATTAATTTCTAGGGTTTGCAATGTCATAATAAAGTGGTGACAAAAGAATCATGCAAAATAATTTTTCTAACTAAAGTTATAGCAGATTTACTATTCTGACTAAAACAATATTAAAGCATTTTTAATTATTTTTAACATGGCTAAATATATAATCTACAGAAACTACACAAAATTTGCAATCCAACAAAAAAGAATCATCAAAAATATTAAACAGAATAAAAGATATACATTTTTGAAAATTGGAACTATTCGCTAAAACAGAAAATCAAATTAAAAGAAAAAACCCAATGGGCCTATCTTGTGCACTAGGCGTTAGATAGTCTAAATGGGCCTAGGTTTAAACTAAAAGCGAACCGCCTAAACAAATAAACCTAAACTAAAACTAAACCGATCGAACCGTCCGGTTTTATAAATAAAACCTAACCCTTCGGGTGTTCTAATCCTAGCCCTAGATCTAGGATCGGACGGGGAGGGCGATGCGGCTTACTCGGACTCGGCGGCGGCAAGGCGTGGCGAGAGTGCGTCAGGCGAGGGTTCCGAGCTCCCGGGAGTCGTCGGGGAGCGCACGAGGTCGGGAGGGGTTCGGGGTGTCTGGAGTTGGTCGGGGGCTAGGGTGGCGTCGGCGGCTTGAATGGCGGCGGTGGCGAGCTTCGGGACTCCGGTGAGCCTGGAGAGAGAGGGAGAGGGTCCGCGAGGCTAGGGGGAATGGGGTGCGGAGGCTCGGCTTTATAGCCTGGGCCTCGGCTGCGCCGAAGCGATCGGGGTGGATCGGGATCCCGGATCCTTCGATCCGGTGGATCTCCGGCGACGGCGTGGCGTGGGCGAGGTTGAAGAAGACGGGCGGGTCCCAGGTCGAGAGAGAGAGAGAGGCGGGTCGAGCGGGTGGCCGAGGCCTAGGGATTCGGGCGGCGGCGAGAGGGAGGGTGAGCTGGCTGGCCTGTTGGCCAAGTGGGCTGGTGCTTGGGCCAGCTGGCGCTACTGGCCGGGCCTGGGTGGTAGCCGGGCGCCTGGGGTTTCTCTTTTAAAACTTTATTTTTTAAATAAAACAAAAACAGAAATAAAACAATAACTATAAATATTTTATATAGGGTATATATATACCAAAATGATCAGGGGAATATTCCCTTTCATTTGAACATTTTTCCAAAGGCAAAATCCAAACTTTATAAAAATCCATTTTTTTCAAATTCAAATAAAATTCAGATTTGAATCCAAATCTTTTGGCAATGTTTTCCTCTGATATTTTTGGAGTGTCATGTTTGCTCCTCTCATACTTTTGATCAAGTATTCATCGACTTAGTTTTTGAAATGTTTCCCACATGCCAAAGTTTGAATTCAAATTCAAAACTCAAATGGCTGAAACTTCAAATGGCATTCAAATTCAAACAGGATGCATAGGATGCTTAGCTATAATTGTAAAACATTCCAAATAGGAAATTTGGGATGTTACATTAACACTTCGCAAAACTGATTCCGAACGACAGTTACAGACTAGTTCTTGTGTAGTTGCATTCGATTTTTTCCATTCTAGTTCACTAAACATATCCATATGAGATCTAATTACTAGTAGGGAAATGCAAGAGACCTCAGTTATGATGATGCACTAGGTCCATAGCTGGGACATTGTGTATGTTTTCGAAATGCGTTTGTCGAGTGCTCATTAAAAAAGTTTCTATACAAGTTTCTGAACGAACCCCTTAAGAAAAGTTCTCCAAAATTTCCCTGTGAAATGATCCTTTGAAGCATCTCGTCGTCACAAACGTTTTGACTACCTGTGGAGCCAAAACGGACTCCGTATGAGTCAGATACCCATGTTTCAGTTAACACTGCGAAAATTGATTCGAGCAGCGATGAGTTACACACTAGTTATTGTGTAGTTGCATTCAATTTTTTCATTCTACTTCAATAAACATATCCATATGAGATCCAATTACTAGTAGGGAAATGCAAGAGACCTCGCTATGATGATGCACTAGGTCCATAGCTGGGACTTTATGTATGTTCTCGAAATGCGTTTGTCGAGTGCTCATTAAGAAAGTTTCTATACAAGTTTTTGAACGAACTCCTTAAGAAAAGTTCTCCAAAAGGTCCCTATGAAAGAATCCTTTGAAGCATTTGGTCGTCGCAAATGTTTTGACTACGTGTGGAGCCAAAACAGACTCCGTATGAGTCAGATATCCATGTTTCAGTTAACACTGCGCAAAACTAATTCGAGCAGCGATTCTGAGACTAGTTCTTGTGTAGTTGCATTCGATTCTTTCATTCTACTTCACTAAACATCTTCATTTGAGATCCAATTACTTGTAGGGAAATACAAGAGACCTCGGTTATGATGATGCACTAGGTCCATAGCTGGGACTTTGTGGATGTTCTCGAAATGCGTTTGTCGAGTGCTCATTAAGAAAGTCTCTATACAAGTTTCTGAACAAACTCCTTAAGAAAAGTTCTCCAAAAGTTCCCTGTGAAAGAATCTTTTGAAGCATATGGTCGTCACAAACGTTTTGACTACTTGTGGAGCCAAAACAGACTCCGTATGAGTCAGATATCCATTTTAAGTTAACACTGTGCAAAACTTATTCCGAACGACAGTTACAGACTAGTTCTTGTGTTGTTTTATTCGATTTTTCAATTCTACTTCACTAAAGAAATACATATTAGATCCTATTACTTGTAGGAATATGCAAGATACCTCAGTTATGATGATGCACTAGGTCCATAGCTGGGAATTTGTGTATGTTCTCGAAATGCGTTTGTCGAGTGCTCATTAAGAAAGTTTCTATACAAGTTTCTGAACGAACTCCTTAAGAAAAGTTCTCAAAAAGTTCCCTGTGAAAGAATCCTTTGAAGCATATGGTCGTCAAAAACGTTTTGACTAATTCTGGAGCCAAAACGGACTCCGTATGAGTCAGATATCCATGTTTCAGTTAACACTGCGAAAATTGATTCCGAGCAGCGATTCTGAGACTAGTTCTTGTGTAGTTGCATTCGATTTTTCCATTCTACTTCACTAAAAATCTCCCTATGAGATCCAATTACTTGTAGGAAAATGCAAGAGACCTCAGTTATGATGATGCACATGGTCCATAGCTGGGACATTGTGTATGTTCTCGAAATGCGTTTGTCGAGTGCTCATTAAGAAAGTTTCTATACAAGTTTCTGAACGAACTCCTAAAGAAAAGTTCTCCAAAAGTTCCCTATGAAAGAATCCTTTGAATCATCTGGTTGTCACAAACATTTTGACTACTTGTGGAGCCAAAACGGACTCCGTAGGAGTCCGATATCCATGTTTCAGTTAGCACTGCGCAAAACCGATTCCGAACGATAGTTACAGACTAGTTATTGTGTAGTTGCATTCAATTTTTTTCATTCTACTTCAATAAACATATCCATATGAGATCCAATTACTAGTAGGGAAATGCAAGAGACCTCAGTTATGATGATGCACTAGGTCCATAGCTGGGACTTTATGTATGTTCTCGAAATGCGTTTGTCGAGTGCTCATTAAGAAAGTTTCTATACAAGTTTCTGAACGAACTCCTTAAGAAAAGTTCTCCAAAAGTTCCCTATGAAAGAATCCTTTGAAGCATTTGGTCGTCACAAATGTTTTGACTACTTGTGGAGCCAAAACAGACTCCGTATGAGTCAGATATCCATGTTTGATTAACATGCAAGAAAACTGATTCCGAGCAGCGATTCTGAGACTAGTTCTTGTGTAGTTGCATTCGATTCTTTCATTCTACTTCACTAAACATCTTCATTTGAGATCCAATTACTTGTAGGGAAATACAAGAGACCTCGGTTATGATGATGCACTAGGTCCATAGCTAGGACTTTGTGGATGTTCTCGAAATGCGTTTGTCGAGTGCTCATTAAGAAAGTCTGTATACAAGTTTCTGAACAAACTCCTTAAGAAAAGTTCTCCAAAAGTTCCCTGTGAAAGAATCTTTTGAAGCATATAGTCGTCACAAACGTTTTGACTACTTGTGGAGCCAAAACAGACTCCGTATGAGTCAGATATCCATTTTAAGTTAACACTGTGCAAAACTTATTCCGAACGACAGTTACAAACTAGTTCTTGTGTTGTTTTATTCGATTTTTTCCATTCTACTTCACTAAACAAATCCATATGAGATCCAATTACTTGTAGGGAAATGCAAGATACCTCAGTTATGATGATGCACTAGGTCCATAGCTGGGAATTTGTGTATGTTCTCGAAATGCGTTTGTCGAGTGCTCATTAAGAAAGTTTCTATACAAGTTTCTGAACGAACTCCTTAATAAAAGTTCTCCGAAAGTTCCATGCGAAAGAATCCTTTGAAGCATCTGGTCGTCACAAACATTTTGACTTCTTATGGAGCCAAGACGGACTCCGTATGAGTCAGATATCAATTTTTCAGTTAACACTGCGCAAAAATGATTCCGAACGACGGTATTAGACTAGTTCTTGTGTAGTTGCATTTCGATTTTTTCCATTCTACTTCACTAAACATCTCCATATGAGATCCAATTACTTGTAGGAAAATGCAAGAGACCTCAGTTATGATGATGCACTAGGTCCATAGCTGGGACATTGTGTATGTTCTCGAAATGCGTTTGTCGAGTGCTCATTAAGAAAGTTTCTATACAAGTTTCTGAACGAACTCCTGAAGAAAAGTTCTCCAAAAGTTCCTATGAAAGAATCCTTTGAATCATCTGGTTGTCACAAATGTTTTGACTACTTGTGGAGCCAAAATGGACTCCTTAGGAGTCCGATATCCATGTTTCAGTTAACACTGCGCAAAACCGATTCCGAACGATAGTTACAGACTAGTTATTGTGTAGTTGCATTCAATTTTTTTCATTCTACTTCAATAAACATATCCATATGAGATCCAATTACTAGTAGGGAAATGCAAGAGACCTCAGTTATGATGATGCACTAGGTCCATAGCTGGGACTTTATGTATGTTCTCGAAATGCGTTTGTCGAGTGCTCATTAAGAAAGTTTCTATACAAGTTTCTGAACGAACTCCTTAAGAAAAGTTCTCCAAAAGGTCCCTATGAAAGAATCCTTTGAAGCATTTGGTCGTCGCAAATGTTTTGACTACATGTGGAGCAAAAACGGACTCATTATGAGTCAGATATCCATGTTTCGATTAACACTGCATAAAACCGATTCGAACGGCGATTCTGCAACTAGTTCTTGTGTAGTTGCATTCGATTCTTTCATTCTACTTCACTAAACATCTCCATTTGAGATCCAATTACTTGTAGGGAAATAGAAGAGACCTCGGTTATGATGATGCACTAGGTTCATAGCTGGGACTTTGTGGATGTTCTCGAAATGCGTTTGTCGAGTGCTCATTAAGAAAGTCTCTATACAAGTTTCTGAACAAACTCCTTAAGAAAAGTTCTCCAAAAGTTCCCTGTGAAAGAATCCTTTGAAGCATATGGTTGTCACAAACATTTTGGCTACTTGTGGTGCCAAAACAGACTCCGTATGAGTCAGATATCCATTTTAAGTTAACACTGTGCAAAACTTATTTCGAACGACAGTTACAGACTAGTTCTTGTGTTGTTGTATTCGATTTTTTCCATTCTACTTCACTAAACAAATCCATATGAGATCCAATTACTTGTAGGGAAATGCAAGATACCTCAGTTATGATGATGCACTAGGTCCATAGCTGCGAATTTGTGTATGTTCTCGAAATGCGTTTGTCGAGTGCTCATTAAGAAAGTTTCTATACAAGTTTCTGAACAAACTCCTTGAGAAAAGTTCTCAAACATTTCCTATGAAAGAATCCTTTGAAGCATCTGGTCGTCACAAACGTTTTTACTACATGTGGAGCCAAAACGGACTCCGTATGAGTCAGATATCCATGTTTCAGTTAACACTGCGCAAAACTGATTCCGAACGACAGCTACAGATTAGTTCTTGTGTAGTTGCATTCGATTTTTCCATTCTACTTCACTAAACATCTCCTTATGAGATCCAATTACTTGTAGGGAAATGCAAGAGACCTCAGTTATGATGATGCACTAGGTCCATAGCTGGGACATTGTGTATGTTCTCGAAATGCGTTTGTCGAGTGCTCATTAAGAAAGTTTCTATACAAGTTTCTGAACGAACTCCTGAAGAAAAGTTCTCCAAAAGTTCCCTATGAAAGAATCCTTTGAATTATCTGGTTGTCACAAACGTTTTGACTACTTGTGGAGCCAAAACAGACTTCGTATGAGTCGGATATCCATGTTTCAGTTAACACTATGCAAAACTGATTCCGAACGACAATTACACACTAGTTCTTGTGTAGTTGCATTCAATTTTTTCTATTCTACTTCACTAAACATCTGCATATGAGATGCATTTACTTGTAGGGAAATGCAAGAGACCTCAGTTATGATGATGCACTAGGTAAATAGCTGGGACTTTGTGTATGTTCTCGAAATGCGTTTGTCGAGTGCTCATTAAGAAAGTTTCTATACAAGTTTCTGAACGAACTCCTTAAGAAAAGTTCTCCAAAAGTTCCCTATGAAAGAATAATTTGAATCATATGGTCGTCACAAATGTTTTTACTACTTGTGGAGCCAAAACAGACTCCGTATGAGTCAGATATCCATGTTTCAGTTAACACTGCGCAAAACTGATTCCAAACGACAATTACAAACTAGTTCTTGTGTATTTGCATTCGATTTTTTCCATTCTACTTCACTAAACATCTCCATATGATATCCAATTACTTGTAGGGAAATTCAAGACACCTCAGTGATGATGATGCACTAGGTCCATAGCTGGGACTTTGTGGATGTTCTCGAAATGCGTTTGTCGAGTGCTCATTAAGAAAGTCTCTATACAAGTTTCTGAACCAACTCCTTAAGAAAAGTTCTCCAAAAGTTCTCTCTGAAAGAATCCTATGAATCATCTGGTCATCACAAACGTTTTGACTACTTGCGGAGCCAAAACAGACTTTGTATGAGTCAGATATCCATGTTTCAGTTAACACTGCGCAAAACTGATTCCGAACGACAGTTACAGACTAGTTCTTGTGTAGTTGCATTCAATTTTTTCCATTCTACTTAACTAAACATCTCCATATGAGATCCAATTACTAGTAGGCAAAATGCAAGAGACCTCAGTTATGATGATGCACTAGGTCCCTAGCTGGGACTTTGTGTATGTTCTCGAAATGCGTTTGTCGAGTGCTCATTAACAAAGTTTCTATACAAGTTTCTGAACGAACTCCTTAAGAAAAGTTCTCCAAAAGTTCCCTGTGATAGAATCCTTTGAAGCATCTGGTCGTCAAAAATGTTTTCACTACTTGTTGAGCCAAAACCGACTACGTATGAGTAATATATCCATGTTTAAGTTAACACTGCGCAAAACTGATTCCGAAAAACAGTTACAAACTAGTTCTTGTGTAGTTGTATTCGATTTTTTCCATTCTACATCACTAAACATCTCCATATGAGATCCAATTACTTGTAGGGAAATGCAAGAGACCTAAGTTATGATGATGCACTAGGTCCATAGCTGGGACTTTGTGTATGTTCTCGAAATGCGTTTGTCGAGTGCTCATTAAGAAAGTTTCTATACAAGTTTTTGAACGAACTCCTTAAGAAAAGTTCTCCAAAAGTTCCCTATGAAAGAATCCTTTGAAGCATATGGTCGTCACAAATGTTTTGACTACTTGTGGAGCCAAAACAGACTCCTTATATGTCAGATATCCATGTTTCAGTTAACACTGCGCAAAACTGATTCCGAACGACAGTTACACATTAGTTCTTGTGTAGTTGCATTTGATTTTTTCCATTCTACTTCACAAAACATCTCCATATGAGATCCAATTACTTGTAGGGAAATACAAGAGACCTCAATTATGATGATGCACTAAGTCCATAGCTGGGACTTTGTGTATGTTCTCGAAATATGTTTGTCGAGTGCTCATTAAGAAAGTTTCTATACAAGTTTCTCAACGAACTCCTTAAGAAAAGTTCTCCAAAAGTTCCCTATGAAAGAATCCTTTGAAGCATCTAGTCGTCACAAACGTTTTTACTACTTGTGGAGCCAAAACGGATTCCGTACGAGTCAGATATCCATGTTTCAGTTCACACTACGCAAAACTGATTCCGAACGATAGTTACAGACTCGTTCTTCTGTAGTTGCATTCGATTTTTTCCATTCTACTTCACTAAACATATCCATATGAGATCCAATTACTTTTAGGGAAATGCAATAGACCTCAGTTATGATGATGCACTAGGTCCATAGCTGGGACTTTGTGTATGTTCTCGAAATGCGTTTGTTGAGTGCTCGTTAAGAAAGTTTCTATACAAGTTTCTGAACGAACTCCTTAAGAAAAGTTCTTCAAAGTTCCCTATGAAAGAATCCTTTGAAGCATCTGGTAGTCACAAATGTTTTGACTACTTGTGGAGCCAAAACGGACTCCGTATGAGTCAGATAACCATGTTTCAGTTAACATCACAAGAAAAGATTCCGAGCAACGATTCTGAGACTAGTTCTTGTGTAGTTGCATTCAAAGTTTTTCCATTCTACTTCAATAAACATCTCCATATGAGATCCAATTACTAGTAGGGAAATGCAAGAGACCTCAGTTATGATGATGCACTAGGTCCATAGCTGGGACAATGTGTATGTTCTCGAAATGCGTTTGTCGAGTGCTCATTAAGAAAGTTTCTATACAAGTTTCTCAATAAAATCCTTAAGAAAAGTTCTCCAAAAGGTCCATATGAAAGAATCCTTTGAATCATCTGGTCGTCACAAACGTTTTGACTACTTGTGGAGCCAAAACGGACTCCGTATGAGTCAGATATCCATGTTTCAGTTAACACGGCACAACCGATTCGAGCAGCGATTCTGAGACTAGTTCTTGTGTAGTTGCATTAGATTTTTTCATTCTAATTCACTAAACATCTCCATATGAGATCCAATTATTTGTAGAGAAATGCAAGAGACCTCAGTTATGATGATGCACTAGGTCCATAGCTGGGACTTTGTGGATGTTCTCGAAATGCGTTTGTCGAGTGCTCATTAAGAAAGTTTCTGTACAAGTTTCTGAACCAACTCCTTAATAAAAGTTCTCCAAAAGTTTCCTAGGAAAGAATCCTTTGAAGCATCTGGTCATCACAAACGTTTTGACTACTTGCGGAGCCAAAACGGACTCCGTATGAGTCAGATATCCATGTTTCAGTTAACACTGCGCAAAACTGATTCCGAACGACAGTTAGAGACTAGTTCTTGTGTAGTTGCATTCAATTTTTCCATTCTAGTTTACTAAACATCCCCATATGAGATCCAATTACTAGTAGGGAAATCCAAGAGACCTCAGTTATGATGATGCACTAGGTCCATAGCTGGGACTTTGTGTATGTTCTCGAAATGCATTTGTCGAGTGCTCATTAAGAAAGTTTCTATACAAGTTTCAGAACGAAATCCTTAAGAAAAGTTCTCCAAAAGTTCCCTATGAAAGAATCCTTCGAAGCGTCTCATCGTCACAAACGTTTTTACTACTTGTGGAGCCAAAACGGATTCCGTACGAGTCAGATATCCATGTTTCAGTTCACACTACGCAAAACTGATTCCGAACGATAATTCTGAGACTGTTCTTGTGCAATTGCAATTGATTTTTTCCATTCTACTTCACTAAACACATCCATATGAGATCCAATTACTTTTAGGGAAATGCAAGAGAACTCAGTTATGATTATGCACTAGGTCCATCGCTGGGACTTTGTGTATGTTCTCGAAATGCGTTTGTTGAGTGCTCGTTAAGAAAGTTTCTATACAAGTTTCTGAACGAAATCCTTAAGAAAAGTTCTTCAAAATTCCCTATGAAAGAATCCTTTGAAGCATCTGGTCGTCACAAATGTTTTGACTACTTGTGGTGCCAAAACGGACTCCGTATGAGTCAGATAACCATGTTTGATTAACAACTGCGCAAAAACTGATTACGAGCAGCGATTCTAGACTAGTTCTTGTGTTGTTGCATTCAATTTTTTTCCATTCTACTTCAATAAACATCTCCATATGAGATCCAATTACTAGTAGGGAAATGCAAGACACCTCAGTTATGATGATGCACTAGGTCCATAGCTGGGACTTTATGTATGTTCTTGAAATGCGTTTGTCGAGTGCTCATTAAGAAAGTTTCTATACAAGTTTCTCAATAAAATCCCTAAGAAAAGTTCTCCAAAAGGTCCCTATGAAATAATCCTTTGAAGCATCTGGTCGTCACAAACGTTTTGACTACTTGTGGAGCCAAAACGGAATCCATATGAGTTAGATATCCATCTTTGAGTTAACACTGCGCAAAACTGATTCCGAGCGACAGCTACAGACTAGTTCTTGTGTAGTTGCATTCGATTTTTTTCATTCCAGTTCACTAAACATCTCCATATGAGATCCAATTACTTGTAGAGAAATGCAAGAGACCTCAGTTATGATGATGCACTAGGTCCATAGCTGGGACTTTGTGGATGTTCTCGAAAAGCGTTTGTCGAGTGCTCATTAAGAAAGTTTCTATACAAGTTTCTGAACGAACTCCTTAAGAAAAGTTCTCCAAAAGTTTCCTGTGAAAGAATCCTTTGAAGCATCTGGTCATCACAAACATTTTGACTACTTGCGGAGCCAAAAACGGACTTTGTATGAGTCAGATATCCATGTTTCAGTTAACACTGCGCAAAACTGATTCCGAACGACAGTTAGAGACTAGTTCTTGTGTAGTTGCATTCAATTTTTTCCATTCTAGTTTACTAAACATCCCCATATGAGGTCCAATTACTAGTAGGGAAATTCAAGAGACCTCAGTTATGATGATGCACTAGGTCCATAGCTGGGACTTTGTGTATGTTCTCGAAATGCGTTTGTCGAGTGCTCATTAAGAAAGTTTCTATACAAGTTTCAGAACGAAATCCTTAAGAAAAGTTCTCCAAAATTTCCCTATAAAAGAATCCTTTGAAGCGTCTCATCGTCACAAACGTATTGACTACTTGTGGAGCCAAAACGGACTACGTATGAGTCAGATATCCATGTTTTAGTTAACACTGCGCAAAACTGATTCCGAACAACAGTTATAGACTAACTCTTGTGTATTTGCATTCGGTTTTTCCATTCTACTTCACTAAACATATCTATATAAGATCCAATTACTTGTAGGGAAATGCAAGTGACCTCAGTTATGATGATGCACTAGGTCCATAGCTGGGACTTTGTGTATGTTCTCGAAATGCGTTTGTTGAGTGCTCATTAAGAAAGTTTCTATACAAGTTTCTGAACGAACTCCTTAAGAAAAGTTCTCCAAAAGTTCCCTATGAAAGAATCCTTTGAAGCATCTGGTCGTCACAAATGTTTTGACTACTTGTGGAGCCAAAACAGACTCCGTATGAGTCAGATATCCATGTTTCAGTTAACACTGCGCAAAACTGATTCTGAACGACAGTTACAGACTAGTTCTTGTGTAGTTGCATTCAATTTTTTTCCATTCTACTTCAATAAACATCTCCATATGAGATCCAATTACTAGTAGGGAAATGAAAGAGACCTCAGTTATGATGATGCAGGTCCATAGCTGGGACTTTATGTATGTTCTCGAAATGCGTTTGTCTAGTGCTCATTAAGAAAGTTTCTATACAA